>JAMKCH010067767.1:0-84643 GCA_023653785.1 Ophioderma brevispina | reverse complement strand
GGCCTCAGCGGGACTCGAAACCCCAAGACCCTTTGGGTTTCATGAGGCAGGCGTGAGCCACTGGACCACATGTGCCTTTTGTTTACTTTAAATTCAGTCTTCAATAATGGTTACGGGAAAATTCACATCAAACCAGTTTGACTCAAAAAGTGGAATTATTAGATGAGGATTATCATTATGGGAGTGTGACAAGTGGTAAAAGGAAGTACATAAAGCGGAGCATGAATTCCCTAAATCGCGATTGTTTTTGTTTTGGAAAATACTCTAAGTCATTAATTTCTGCAAACAAAATTATGGCTACACACGCGGTGTAAACCCGAAGTGTGTGACGAACACTTGACAACGGAAATTTAATACGCGATTCAACAGACGCGCAGCGTTGCCATTGGTTTCAGAAATTATGACGGCGATTAAATGTAGAAAAAATTTCTTAGTTTGTCCGCTGGTGGCTTGTCCCAACTGACCATGTTTAAACATCTCTTGAACACCACACCAAACGGATCAAAACCTTGCACGCGTTAGACCGATTGATTTGAAAGCCCCCAATGTAAATATCAAAATTTTCGTCCCCAAAACACGAAATATTCAAAATCAATTTGTTAACAACATGTAGAAAAATAACTGGACAAATAATATCAACAAATAGAGACCCAAAAAGGACTTTATCAATTCATTTTGGAAGCATTTATTTTACATGTATGGTATTCCATTGCAAAAAGTGAAAAAGTAAAATTTGTTACTCAAACTTTTAACGATTAAATTGTCAAGGTTCTAGGAACAGATTTCTCTTAAATTTTGTTATGCTATGAATGGAATCTCATCTAAGAAATAGTAAAAAATCGCTCATAGAACCTCTTTGTTCAGTAGAAATGAGAAATTACATGCATATTTTAAGGGCACAGAGATGACGAACAGTCAGTTTGACCGATTCAAAAAAACACTAGCGGTGGATGTGGGACTGTGTGAAGTCATTGAAACTAGCAACGCGGTTCGCAATTGGTCAATATGGGCCGAAAACTAAGCGTAGCATTGCTGCGGGTACGCGTGTGGTCGCAACACGGTCTATTTTTTAGGTCGTGTTGTTGCTGAGACGGTGTTTATTATAAAACCAAAAATGTTTTGAATCGAAATCAGTGATGTAGAGCGAATTGAATGGGAGATAAGTTGTGTATGAGGCACATTTCGGACCAAATCTGAGTAAGTAGGTTATATGTGTCTGGCAAGAGAACTAAGTGGTTAAAATTAAAATATGGTCAAATGTTAAGTGTCCTCGTTTGGAAAACTAGGCCTAAATCATGGTCTAATCTTCCTCGCCTTTAGGGACTAAAAATTAGGGCAGAAAAACAACAAAATTGTTCATCGGTAAGCCGCGCACACATTTAATTTGAAGCAGTTACTTTAAATGATCGCTAATTTTTTTTTTAAAAAATCTCCTGATTCTAATCAAGTTCTCCATGATTCCAAGATCAAAATCTACCCCCAATTCCAAAAATCTCAATGTGTTGGCGCTTGCAAGGTCATTCAGGGGGTCCTTTTTGGGTAGTTGGCCGGGCTTTTACATATGGATATGAGTTTGGGTATGGTGGTAGGATTAGAGTTTCACCGTAAGAGTTGTGGTCAGTTTTCGAGGGGGCAGTCATTTTGGGGTCAAAGTCATCCAGGGGTCTTAATCAGGTAATTGGCGGTGCGTTGATGTATGGATATGAGTTTGGATATGTTGGTAGATAGAGAGTTTTGGCCCATACAAGTTTTGTGGTCACGTTTCGAGGGTCATTTTGGGGTAAAAGTCATGTAGGGGTCATTATTGGATAAACTGTCCGTGCTTCATACCATGCATTGATGTAGGGATTTGAGCACCTGGGGCGCTTAATTAGGTCGAATACAGTACCTTGATTACTGTTATGAAAACATTCAGTATACTCATCTAACCGGTTATGCTCAGTTAGGGAATTAGGGGGTCATTCAAGTCAAAGGAGGTCAAATGGGGCAAACATGGTATTGGTGTATGGAACATGGAAACTTTATTGAGGGTGGGGTTTTATTGCATTATTGATGCCAAAAATCTGGAAGGGGTCACAACAAGGTCATCTGAGGTCATTCAAGGTCCAAGGAGGTAAAATGGGTGGTAAACTTGGTGTTATCAGGCGAAATCGTGGGCGGGTTCGATAGGTTGATGAGAAAATTTTAAAGGTCATGAAACATGGTCATCAGGGGCATAAAGTCAAAGGAACTGCAAAACCGAGGGTCATTCAATCCAGGTGATCGCAAAACACAGGTGCTAGCCAAATCAAGGACCGCTAGTAAAATACTATGAAAGAAACCTCTCATGGCATGCACAGGAATGACTTCTTTGGCCCATATGCCCTTTGGACCTCCAATGACCCTACCTGACCTTTACTCCAAAATATCAAAAACATTTTCCAAGTTAAGTTGTTAGCCACCAATCTTGCTCAAGATAACCACTGGCCAAGACCCATGGCTATATGTCAATTGACATGTGAGTGACCCTCATGACCTATGACCCACAACTATGCATTCCCTAACCATCCCAAATGATGGGTTACTGCATCATTGATGCACTCTGCTTTAAACATTTGCTAATAATTATGGTTTTGGTCCGTGTAATGTATTAAATGTTTCACACCGTATATCTTGGCGACTCGCAGCGGGTTGGGGGGGGCGTTTGATTGGTGTTGGGTCTGGTTGTGGGGGGGGGTAGTGGGGGTGGTTTTACCGTATGTGTGCTTGATGGTTTTTTGCGGTGTGAATCCTGCCGTTAACTTTGATTTATCTTTTAGGGGGTGTCCGTTACAGGTCTTTTGGCCTTTTGTTCACCTCCTCCATGTTGTTAGTATGTTTTTTATATCCGGTATTGTACATATATTGTGCATGGAAATAAAGATTTTGCGATTTTTGTGAGATTTGGGAGGTTGGTTTTAAATTGGGGTACAAACCATGCCACCCACCCTTAAACTAATTTATCTCCATTGCAATTTCATCAGCCCACTGGTCACAAAATGGAGATTAAGATGGTTTGACATTTCCATGATGATCAGAAAATTGTGTACAATAATGATTGAAGGTTAAATCAAATACAAAACAGAAAGCAAAGATGACTTGGAAAAGGGACACAGAAGTTTGCCACAAAATCCATATAATTGAAAGGGAAGAAAATTGAATTTGTGATTTTTAACCTTTTATACCAATGATTTCCACCATGCAACAGGGGTTGAAAAATGTAAAAAAAAAATTTCCCAGAAAGATAGTCGCATTCTCACAGATTCCCACTATATCTTATGTATAAATTCCCTCCAAATGGCCCCAAGCAACTCCCTCATATTTGAAATCTCCTAAGGTTTCCAATGTCGATCGATAATTACAAATGCATATATGGTGCACAAGATGACCCCCAAAACTAATATACACCAATTTCTATTCAGGCGATTTGGCTCATGTGGTGTTTCACACCCACCCTTTATATTTTAAACCCACCCTTTATATGAAAACCCCCTTTATACTGAGAAGTCATAAAACCCAACCTCAGCATTTTGCTTTTGCGAGGGAAACGGCGAAACAGGGATCAGTAGTACCTACATCTAATTTGATATGGAATATCATAAAAAGGAAAGGCTATTGATACGTTAGTAGTGCAAGGGCACAGGCCTATACTCAACATATAAAACTACTATATGTATCCATGTATTTTTTTCTTAGCTTATGGATCTTTCAGATTTTTTGGGGAGTCCAGAATACCAGACTCAGTCCCTTCATTCAGTCTGACATGATCATGCCCATAGCATACTGCATTAGGGGGGACTTCTTTTCAGAACAAGTGAGTCTGAGTTTGAAAAACCAAAAATAAACAAAATTAGCTCTGTCAGTATTAAGGTTTGGATTCTGATTAATTCTTAATATTGTTCTTACTAGGAAAACACGCGAGTTTTAAGAAAAATTAATAATCAAAAAATTTAACGGCACAAAAATGGCTTAAAATGGAAAACGTCAAAATGTAACCGAATCGGCACCTTGAAGAAGCAAAATTCACACCCGGAAGTATAATTATCTCTGTATCTTTGCTATCAAAAACAAAAATAAACCTTGAAAGACACCATTAGCGTATGAAACGACCCCATTGATACTAAAACCGCTTTAAAATGTTGCATTTCCTCGCGATATTCCTATACCGCTACGGTATGTGATATAGTCGGCATCCCATGTCTGGTTATTACGGGCCTGGGCCATGTTTGAAACGAACTTGCCCCACTGAAGCCTGGGAATATTGCCGGCAACATCTAAGCGGGCGCGGTATTCCAATACATTTAATTTAGTAAATTATCTGAGATTATACGCGAAGTTAATATACAATCAATAACAGAAGAAAATCTTATTTTAGAAATCTTCATATGATAATTGAATGACGTAATGTTCGTACAGATTTTCAGAGTTACAAAAAATTAGCCGTTAACGTAGCTTGCACGTGTCCGTACTAAATCACCTCCTTTGTAGGAAGTAGTAGGGCTATCGTAGTGGAAAAGCCAGAGCAACCTCGGGCTTAACAAAAAATATGCAAACAGTGCGAGTTCCCGCAAGCCAATACGGAAAACAAGGAGGCATAAGTCGATGATTACCATTCCGTTTCGGATCTTTTCAGCTAGGTACAGCTGCCGAATTACACGCTTCTTATTTTTTGCACGCTTTTTAAGGAATACCCGCATTTAGTTTAAACTCTCGCAACCCACGCTTTTTGAGGATTTGGCGATTTTTAAAACCCACGGGTTCTCAAGCGTGCGATGCACACATAATACTGCAAGAAAAATGACCACTCGGGGGGGTTTTTATTTGAGTAGTTTAGGTTACATTTTCCGATTGTTATCATTGAAACCAGTCACAATCACAAACTGAATTTGATACCCCTAGAACTTCGTTATTGTGAATTGTATACCCCTAGAGGTGTCCCGCATTTGCAGCGCTATAGTGGCTCTTTTTTGGAAAAAAGGCATGGTCCACGACTAAAAATTCCCCCAAAAAAAAGACCCCACCCCACAATTTTTAAAATAGAAGTGGCATGCCCCAAACTCTCTTAAGTTAAAAGCTTGTAAAATAATCGAGTGAGGTCATTTCCAGAAAAAATAAGGAAAGGAACGCCTTTTAAAATCTCGTCTATGACCTGAGCCATTTTGTAAACAAACAATTTATTAGGGTGGGGGGGGGGGACCACCCCCTGTGACTTTTACTTTTTACACATCCAATCCTATAAATTTGGTACCACAAGATAGCTTTGCGTTATATTCTCTTTCCAATTGGTAACCAAAAATACGTACCAAAATCCCCAATATGACGTCATAGTAAGGAAAGAGGTGAAATACATTGAATATAGAGGTGAAAAAAATTGGATTATTTTTCAAATTTACACAAAAAACATCACTAAACACTCTGTGTAAAAAATAGTATTTCCCATTGGTAAAGCTTCAAACTGCATGGGAAATTTAGGATACTTCTAACCTTTTTTTCATGTTTTGGTTAAAACTTTTAATTCCCCATTTCCTAATATGATGTCACTCTGGAGTCTAGGAAGCCTATTGCTTGGCCTGTTGGTACTCATTTTGCGTATATATCAATGAAAAGTGTAAAATGGTTAGATTACATTGGTACCCAAAAATCAAGTGTCAGTGGTAATCCCGTGCCATACTAGACTGGTGCTCTCCCCCCCACCCAGGGTACCCCCTCCCTCCCCCATCCATCACTTTGGGAGTGTAACAAGTCAAATTGCGGACTCAGAAGGGGGGGGGGGTTAAGCCGAAAAAAGCTTGGAGGAGGATAATGATACTAATAATAATTATATATATTAAGAGGCATATAGCCGTGACTACTGGTAGTCAAAGCAATGAATTATTGTGTCTAGCTGAAATCCTGAAAATGGAATTTAAAGAATTTTTAAAACATTTTTAATCATATTTTGTTGGAAATAACCCGTCCATACTCGAAAATCAAAACCACTAATTGACAAAACTTGGCATACGCGCAATTAATCGCATAATTCTGCCTTTTCGTAGTTTCCCTATTCTTGTACGTGCGCGATCGGGTTCTTGGGTAGAGCCAAACGGGCCGCCTTGAAATTTCCGGTTTCCTCACGTTGCGAGCGCCAAGAGCCATATCCAGTGATAGAGATCAGTGGGATTCTTTGACAATGATCGGGGGGGGAGATCAGTGTCATTCTTTGACAAATATCAGGGGGGGGTAGGACATGCCACCTAACAGCAAACGCCAATTCAAAATGGCATCAATACTCCGAGTGCTAGTCTGTCCCCCATGCAACACGCCCGACCAGGGTAGGACAGCAAACATACAGCAACGCAAATTCAAAACGGCATGCTAGTCTGTTTCAAAGACAACGATAGGAGGGCGCTCTTACACATATTATCGAACGGTTACACAAGACTTGACTAAAGGTTAGAGCTGGTCACGAATATTTAAATCTAAATGACCACTATTCGAAATTACAATATTTTGCAGCAGGGTTAATCCACTAACCCCGACGGATGTGAAGTCAATAATTTTTCTTAATTTATCATGATCTTACTAAGATCTTTTGAACAACAGGGTTAAGAGATGATATTTTTTAATGTCAATGAGGGGTGACCGAGACGCCATAGTAATGCACGTAGCATTTCCCCAATTACGTTTGGAAATCCCCAATGCCCAAATCGACGAGATAGGTTGTCCTACCCCCCCCCCCCCCCCCCCCCGTGTTGCAAAGACTGAACGGTAGGGGGGTAGGAGGGAGCTCTTACGCATATCGAACGGTTTACACACAGACTTGAATAAAGACTAGGCTTGGTCACGAATATTTAAATAAATGACGTATGGAAAATTACACTATTTTGCAGAGGGGTTAATCCACTAACCCCGACGGATTTTTAAGTCATATTGATTGCCTAATTATAATGATATTACTAAGATATTTTTGAACAAAGTGTAAGAGATGCATTTTTTAAGGTCACTGGGACCGAGACTGCCATTGTAAATGCACGTAGCAGTTCCCCCAAATTACCGTGTGGAAATCCCCAAGCCCAAATCGAGCAGACCGTGTCTGCTCCCCCCTGCAATTATACTAAAAACAAATTGAGGGCAGCATTCAAATGGCAGCTATTCACCCCGGGCTGATGGCGGCCAAGAAATCCAAATTTACAGACGTCCCATGGTTTAACACGTAAAAGCGAAATCTTGACGAAAAATTCTCTGAATTTTTTATATGTGTCAAGGAATATTTTCTTATTACAAAACCGTTGGAGTTGAGAATCACTCCACTGGAAGGGTTATTCTGAATTTTTTTGTATGAGTAAGAACACGAGGACGAGGTCGTATGTGGGTCATGGGAACACCATGACCGACCCACATCAAAGCACCCAAATTGGTTTGTGGTTTGCACTCAGTAGTGCTGTAATTTCTTTTGACCATTTTTGGTTGAGGTGCTATTATAATGAATGAGGTTGCCGCCACGCCTGATTCACCCACTGATTGATTGGGAGACGGGCTCATAATTAGTCATTTCACAGGGTCACAAACCACACATGACACAAGCAGTACAAAATGCCAAGAAATGCATATTTTATTGAGGAAAGGAGAATAGAAGATAACTTTTCATAGTAGAACAGAGTAGAAAGTTGAATGTTTGACAATTTGTTAAAAAACTTTCTGATTGTTAAGTGAACGATCTAGCTCCTATTTTGCTCTAAGTTTTGTAATAGGCATGATGCAGGGATGCATTCTATACCCAGTAGGAACGCCAGTGGCCAATTACTTCCGGTATTTTGTACAGGACAGTGACCCACGATATGACGTCACCAAATTTTAAATACAAGCGCTCAGATTTGCGAATGCGAGTCTCTAAGGAAAAAATTTAAATATCGAAATGATATCTAAATTTTCGGTTAAATTTATGTAACTTACCACGCATTCTAGATAATAAAAACTTTTGATTTCCAGTAGAATTGGTTGAAATATGTGCATTCGTGAGAGAAAATTTTTAATAAAGCTAAACACGCCGAAAATACGTACCAAAATGGTGCGAAAAGTCGAGTCACGAACTACAAAAAAGAACATATTTAGGCCCATGAAAATTCGCCATCAACGAAAAATCGTACAGAATTTTAATCTTGATGTAATTAGTTTTGGTCTGAAAAAACGGAATTATGGACGTTAAGGACGGCCATATCGCATTGTTGTTTTCGATCTGAAGGTGTTTGGCATGCGTGACATTAACACGCAGCATGACCAATTAGATACGAACCTCTTGCAGAAATTTGTTCACTCTAGAAGAAAAAACCGAGTATTATATTATGGTGCCTCTGGAAACTTTCAGAATGAAAAAAATGGTTAAGTTTGTTATTTTTTTTTTTTTTTTTTTTTTTTTTTTTTTTTTAAAAAAGTTAAAGATAAGAAAATAAAGTAATGATGACTGAAGAGGTGTACGGCAGTTGATGTAAATTAGTTGTTAATCTTGTGTAAAGACTTGATGACAGAAATCAATTAACACTCGACACCATTCAACTCTATTTATGTGCATATTGATTATTTCGGTACAGATGTTACAGGAAGGAATAACCTGGTGCTCAGTCTACAGTGGCTTAACCTTCTTTGGAAGAGAAAAGCGCCCCCACAAAATCCGCCTACTCCTCATGCCGCACCCAAAATGAGATCAGGAAAATTATAAATTGAAGTAATCAGAGTAAAACTTGAATAATTTTTAAATCTTTCCGGAGCTGGCCTGTGCACAGAGGTGTTTAAAAAGAAAGATGCCCCTATCCGGACTCGAACCCGTAACTCCGTATTACTTAAATAGCGCGCTTGCTAACTTGAGCTAACAAGGTGGTATGGTTATATACAAGCGCTAGATGCAACTCGATAGGTTAGAGTTGATCTAAGTTAATCTATCTGTCAACTATTCATTTTTGACAACGTTTTTCAACTGACATTTTCTAACAATGCGGTCATTGCCATCGATAATCCTATCAGAAGATGAAATATACCAATACTTTTATCTCATCATGCAAAAATGAGTCCTTCATTTTATAATATGCACATTCGCAGGTAGTTGAAAATAGTAAACATTGCAAATTCTGTTATCTGCTGGAATTCGACAGCATGATCAAGACTAAATTTGCCTTATATCGACTCGTGAAAGCCGATTGAAAAATGTGTATATTTATAAACAAATATACCATATTTAAGACTTATTCTGCAGTCTGTGGGAAAATTGGTCCTCTACTGTGTTAATAATTAAGCAATTAAATTGCTAATGAAAACCGCGCGAAAAAATATCGTTCCTCGTCCCCCACAGTGCTCATGCCGCTCACCAAATTTCGAACCCTTAAAAAAAAATTGACCTTTTAAACGGCTATATGCGTCGTTGGCGTTCCTACTGAACTAGAGGTCTTTACATACACATTTTTGGCTGACTTAACATGGACTGTACCCTCAAGTTACGAGAACTTCCTTTTCGGACCATCTACAAATATAAGAAATACCTATCTATTCATGATACGAGCACTCATACACAGTGCTTGTGACTTTCACAGAATTTTCTTTTTGGCTGTCCACTTATCCTTACAAGATCTTGAGAATGCCGTCATGTACAGCACAATTTGGTTTTACAACCTGCCAACCCGATTCCCTAGAAGTATTTTAAAAAAAAAAATGTTCTTAAATTTCAAGTCCATTTCTCCGTCCAAACCCCTGGATTTTATTATGATGGCGCGAGACAGCATCCGGTAGGTCAGCACGAGGGCAGCTGAAATAAAAGACCCATAAAATCGGAAAGAGTCCATCGAACAAGAGTAGAGAGGCATACTGAATATGAAGTGAGATCTCATATCGCGGTCGTACGTGGCACATTATTATTCACGCTATGTCAATACATCATACTGCATAACTTAGGACCGCATCCGGTGTGGCGCTATCACTATAAAACTGTATGGGTATTTTTAGACCACAATTTCCTTCGCCGAGCCTGTAACATACTTCAGTCAAAGCGATCGATTCGTCATGGCGCAAAAACAAAACCGACTTGACACAAATCACCTGTTACGCATGTCTCAGAGCAGAATTCGCTCGCTGTGACCGTACTGCGACTGGACGTATATCCTATGGGGGTTTTTACAATGTTTACAAAATTGGGGTAGTTCACATGTAAATGAACTCTTTCACCTGTCCAGTCACTTGGGGATTTCCGGTTTTGGTACTTAGTCTGGAATTGAACATTATCGGTCCTCTGAAATTAGGCAATCAAATATCTCTTTTAAGTTTATATTTCTTCCTTAAAACTACTTAAACAACATTAAGGTTGTCCTACGTGTCTTACAGCCCAAAAGTCAGTACTTTGCTAAACATGGACTCATTTAGAAGCGTTTAATTTGAGCAAATTGTTTCTACACAATCGGTCCCGAGTTCAGTTTTGCATGACTTTAGGGCCAGTAAATATGTCAGTTGTAAAAGATAAGGCCAGTCAGTCATGGTCCTTACAGACTGGCAGGATGTAACAGGCCATGAAACTAACCCGATCACATGAGTCCATGAGCATGGCCATTGAAATTGTAATATACAATAATACGATGCTATTATGTGAGGTCGCATGTCATGAACTTGTCCCCTTTAAATATGGTGGATTTGTTTCATGTTCGCCTTTTTCATGTACTCTATCCACTTATTTTTGAGAACTTCTCCTACGGCAACTCGCTTGACTTTGGTATCAATTTGTTGCTTTATTTCTCCTCTTTAATAAAAACAGTTCCAGGTCATTAAGAAGTATAATAAGAAAGTTATGGTATAATAGTTCATGTATGTCACAGGTGGACCCAAGGGTTGAGGAGCCGGCGGTTGAGGAGCCTGCTGTTGAGGAGCCCATAGATTACACACACAAAATTGTGAAAAATGCATTACTTTGAAACTTATCACTTAAACAGTTTACATGCTAGACAGTCAAATTACACACACAAAAGATAAAGGTTCACTCTTCCCATTAAAAACTCAATTTCTTGAAAAAAGTAATTTAAAGTTTAATTCCGATAGGTTAATTAGGGCAATTATACTCAATTTTTGTCCTGCCCGCGCTGCATTTTTCCTTCCTCGTTCTCACAGTGCCATGTTCGAATTAGTTATTAACTAAGTGGGTGCTCATAATTAAAATCAAATGATTGTAACTGATTGATGATAATAGTGATGATAAATTTATGATAAATGTTAATTAACAACTGTAATTAAGAAATGAAACAAGGAAAGAGTTCCATAGGTACCACCTCTTTGATTTTGACAGGAACAAATTCTTTTTAATTATGCCAACACTAAAAATACCCTAACACTAAGGCAAAAATAAAAAAAAAGATTTGTAATTGTAGATGTCGAAGAGGGTACATATGGAACTCTGCCCAACAGATAAAACACAGCATAAATATAAACCAAACATAATTACACATGACAAAATAATGTGTACCCACAAATAAAAGAACATCTCCAAAACTTTAAACCATGTTGAGGTATTATCAAAACATCAATTATTAATACCAACGTTACCACCTGCACATTGTGAAGAAAACATGTTGAAAAGTTTGTTTAATTAAAAGGTATTCATGTCAGTTAAGTAGTTTTTAACGGTGGGTTAGTAGTTAACCAGTTTGTACAGTATAAATGCAAGGACCACCCGGTTGAAGTTGAGGACTTTTTACCCACCCGGTATAACAAAACACAAAAGACATTAAGTAAAATAATGATGTTTCCCATGTAAATTGCTTAACATTGAATTGTTGTCATTCCCTTAATACAGACATCAAATTTGGATTACTGTCAAAGTATATTTGATTGTACCCGCAAAAGCTTCATTCAAATTTTGAGTCACCCTGTAATCTGCATACCCCCCTTGTAAACTATATAAAAAATACAAGAAAGCATTGAATTACACATACTATGAAAAGTGAATACAAACACTGAACTGTCAAGACAAACTCCTGCAAAATTTAATATTAACAATGCACTTTTTTGCATTTGCGATAGCATTTGTTTTTGATAACCCTGTTATCTTAACTGATAGATGGCAAACAGTTCTTACTTATTTCAATTGAAAGCCTTAGTAATGTTATATTCAGAAACCATAGGTCTTTTGGTCTACTCCTCAAAATTAAAAAAAACTCAGGTGCCAAAGTATGGTGTTTTAAAAATGAAAACATTTCGTCAAGTTACACCCTATATGATATGTGCACACCCTGTATTCTTGGGTTCATTTGTCGAATAAAGACATCCTTGGAGTATACGCTTTCAACAATGTACAAACTTTATGGGTGTTAAGTGTACACATTAAAGGCTATGCTATGTTGAATCAAAATTGTTGTATTCTCAGGTTTTGGGCGGGAAACATTTGTAGGACAGTTGGGACTTATGACCATTAACATTTCCAAAATCCAGTTGATTGTGATAACCAAAACCTATATCACAAGCCTGCCATGATTAAGTGTCATTAAATTCATTATTCAGTGGAACATGTTATAGCTACGCAATACAGTCAAAATCGGGGGGGGGGGGGTTCTTCAATTTTGTTGGGTAGGACCTGCCTCCAGGACTCACGAAGTGGACCCGAACTTATACTATCTTCTTGCAAAATTAATGACCCATATTTATACCGACTCTCAAGAAGTGGAACCGAACTTATACCATCCTTCTTGCAATATATGACCCATATTTCGGCCCCATAGTTAGACCAAATAGTCATGTCTGCCAGAATTTCCTTTCCTAACAGCAAAACCGCCAAATCAAATACCCAGGGCAAATAAGAACTTCCACCATGTGGATATTCAGGGATCGGTGATTTCCACATGGGAAATACACCAAATCGGGCTCAATTTAATGCCTGCAAATACCCGCGTGTCTTTGCTTCGCGATTTGGTGTGCAGTGTTGAAGCCCACGATCGTACGATCGGCAAGTACCATGAAACCAGCGGCAGAGGAGGAAACAAACCTAGATTACGATTATGATGACTAAAAAACGTTGCAAAATCCATACGATGTAGGAATTCTGATTAGAGCTGACTACGTCACGACTATGATATCACCAGGGATCACCAATCCGGATGCGTAACCAGAAATTATACCAATAACATAAAATCAACACCGATTTATTATACCATTATTGTGTGAAAACAAAGGGGTTCTAATTATACCAGCGTGAAAAAATGGGGTCATAGTTATTACCAGACGGCGTGTGAAATTTTCGAGAATATTGTATAAGGCGGCATCAAAATTTGCCCTTGAAACGGTAACTGCCCCCTTTAAACGAGGTTAACAGTCTTTTTCTACAAAGTGCGTGACCTTTGAGTCAATGTAACTCACCACCCCAGATTTTTTTGAAGTTATGCCTTCAAATACTATTAAGTACATTATAAATTGCAATTAAACCAGATTAATCAAATCTGAGTAAAAATCAGTATCTTGTAAAACTGTGAAGTAGTAGATATAGACTTGTTACCCTGAAATACCCAAAAATGAATGACCTTGTGGCCCTTTGACCCCAGGTCACAACATGGCACCTATACAGGGTTCATTCTGATACCTTCTGTTATAGAAATTACAGCTATACTTGATTAATGATAACATGCCAGTTGGTCAACGAAAAGTGGAGATATTAGTTATGTTTACCCTTATATTTTGCAGCTGCCTACAGGCGATGCCTTGTTTACGTGGCCCTCAAGATATTTCCACGAAACAGACCCATGGACAATATTTTCGCCTTGGGAACATCAAACATTCTTAAAATACCCACTCTTAGCATAACAATATATAACTTAAACAAATATCCTTTTGGGTGCATTGGACCCCCCTGCCACCTAACTATTTCCGGGTTACCGTTTGCGCGTCGATGAGTGAGCTATGTTATAGATCAATGACATGTACGTCAATAGATTTTTGCATGCACAGTTCGTCGTTCGTTCGTGTCCCAAGTCCATTCGTAATGGCTGTGTGTTGGTGTCAGATTTATTCAACTGTGGTAAGCTGATCGGGGCCGCGTGGATCTATGATACTGACGCTCCTAACGATGGCCCGCTTTTTGACACTGGGGGTCGGATTGTGAAAGTCAGGGGTTTACACCCTAATCTTATTCGAACCTGGCTGCGATGTACATGTTACAGTTGTGACTCTCTGTACACGGGACCGACGGCTTAACGTCCCTCCGAAGGAGCGGGATGCTTTCATGAGTTCATTTGCCCAATTCCAAGTGAGCCATGGGGATAGCGTATTCCTTTATTTAATCATAGCTCTTATAAGATTAATCCAGAATTGAGCACCCCAGTAAATCCCAGCAAGTGACCCCCCAGGATTCCACCCTGGATTTTGTATTTGGTAATTTGCGCCATAGGCAAGCACCTAACCACTAGACCACGCCTGCGGGCCAGTATAAACTCTTTTGATGAACTGCAGCCAAGCTGTAACGCATGCAGCTACGAATTTGATAGAATACATATCAAAATGTGGGAAAAAAATCTGTTGAATTTCTAATTTAATGATTAATACTTCATTTTGAAAATTGAAAGAACAACTCCCTCTGAACAATGTTTCTAGCGCTTTTATGTTCTTTCCCGATGGAGTAGTTACAATAAAGCAACTACTTAAACCCCCATTAATCACATGGATCAATCCAAACAGTTACAGTAAACCACAGTTCTATTAATATGTTAATCGGGGGGGAGGGCTGACAATTGCAAGTAAACCAGAATAAACAATGGGTTTAATTCCGGATTCTTTTATAAAAACTCATTAAGAATAACAACCTGATTTGAAGTCCACAAAATTATCGTGTGTTTGAATTGCTAAAATTTCATTTTATAAATCGTATGGCCGTCTTCAATACAGCTACATTCGTCACTTGGAATATGGGCAAATTATGATAATGAAACTAAATAAACAGAAATTAATTTGAATCTTGAACGGTATTGCCAAATTTGCGATTAGAAATTACATGTGGGTGATCAATTTATCAAGTTTGTAATGAGTGGTCATGAGCTGAAATGTCCTAAAAATCAGATAGTTCAAAACGATCTTATGGGAATTTTCCTTCTTTGGGGAATTTCCCGTTCGTTCTTCGAATCAGCTCAGGGGAAGCAAATACAGTTCAACTCATCGCTCATGCAGGATATGGACCAGCTATATCTTGGCGAATCCGGATGTTTTTTATGGATGATGCATACCTAAGAGTGCCTACCATGAACCGGTTTTATAAACTATTCAATGCTGGATTCAAGGTGAATTAACACTTCTATTCACCATTTGTTTTAAATCTTTTCGTGCCAACTTTTGATCATGTTTCTGCCCCGCCCATGCGTTACTTGTGATTCATAAAACTTCCAAGAGACCCGCGCACATTTTGCTTTGGAACACCGCTATGCATGAAGACACAAAGTACCATCAGGGATATATGCAATCGAGAAGTGTGCACCAAGGTTGAATATTGACGGTCCCATTATGATCACTGGGTAAACCATGTGTGCCTTTCACTCTTACGACATATCCATAGGTGGCTACTACAATCCCAAGTAACCAAGAGAGCAATTAGATTGTGCTTAAATCGCGGCATGGCGGTACTAATGCAACCCTGATCATCGGAGTTGCATCGACCGCCTTGCTGCGATCATTAAATATCAACTTGCCGACCAAAACGATTTTCATGCCAAACGACATGTTTGATCTGTTAGAAAAACAGTCGGGCAAGAAGTTCAATGGCCTTTTCTGGTAGAAAAAATCGAAATCGCTGTTTTCCGCCGTATTTTCCTTTTCGGCGCAAACATTGCATTTCCGCGATCGCGGATTCTCCTGAACCCTACCGAACATCACGCCAATTTTTAAATGGCTTGCCCTTCGCCAAGGAAGTTGTTAAACTACTGTGAGTCAATTTGATTGGTTCGGTGGTGAACACACTTTTTATGTTGTTAGTTACTGTTCGGACGGAATTAATACAGCTCTCCTTGGCGATAGAGGCCGTCCACCTGTAACAACTTTTGGCTTTTATATCCATTTTAAATATACTACGAATAAAACTCCATTACTCAGGGTATTTATCTTTACACTGGTCAGTCATTCACCTAGACTTTAATCAGTGTTTCAGAGGTCTAGTTTCTAACTCCCAATCCCCCCTCAGACACCCCCCTCCATCGCTGATGCGACGTAATGGCTGCTTCGCACCCATGTCATTCCCGGAAACCTGCATTTTTACCCCCTGCCACAACTTCCACTGCTGCTGCTGCCGCAGTCTCTGAGGCGTCCTCCGGGGCGTCTGGGGGCAAGCGGAAGCGCGGCAAGGGTAAGAGGGCCAACCTCCAACATCCTCGCAAGGAGTCTGGCGTTTGACGGGTTGGTGGCCGCTGGCGAAAATCTTCGGCGATTTGCTTGGGTGAGGAGTGTAGTCTACGACGGTTACCGTCTGGAGTTCACGGCTCCCCACCCCTCATTCTGTCAGTAAGGTCACGCCAGCTCCCCGTAGATCCAGAAGCGTCAGTCCTGCTTCAAGAGAGTAGCGGACTTCGCCAAGCAGGCAATCGTACCGTTCTCCCCTCTTCCGAGTGTGGGCTTTTGGTCGAGGCTTCTTCCTGCTCCGCAAAATACGGGCGATTGCGGCCGATTCTCAATCTGAAGCCGCTCAACGCCTTCATCAAACCGAAAATTTTTGGATGGAGACGTTGGCCCATCTCCTGTTCCCAATCAAGAATTGTTGTGTAACATCTCTCGCCGCTGGTGACCTGCTGCAGGGACACGCGGACGCTCCCACGGGACTCTCATGTCCTGGGGAGTCTCCTGCGGATGTTCCAACGAATCTGTGACGCTTCACTGACAGCGTGGCCACTGTCTGAAGTGATTCCAGACGCAAGGCCTTTCTCGTGACGCTGTCGACTGCCTCCAGTGGCTGGCGAAGATCCAACATTCCTTATGTTTTGGAGCGATGGCGTGCTTCGCTAAGTGGTGGCAGGACGAAAAAAATTTTTCCGTTCCACTTGCCTCTGTTCGCCAGATCGCAGACATCTGAATTCTTTATTCAGTATTGCCCTAGACACGAACACAATAAAGAATTACAGGTCGGCGATTCATTCTATCACCGAGGAACGGCCCCTGGGGCTTTTCCGATCGGTGATGAGTCCTTGACGCACCTCTTACTTGGCATGTTCAATACCATGCCTCCAGCGAGGCAGTTATGCCTGGGTGGGACTTGCCAACCGCCCTACGGAGTTTGACCGTTGTACCGACGAGCCGATGGGTTTCCGCCGCCTGGCCGCCGTTACTCCAAAACTTTTTCCTACTGGCACTTGGCGTCATTCCCGTCGCGCCTCCGAATTGCACCCTTGTCCGGTGGGAAAGTTTATAGTCTTTGACGTTTCGGTGCCACCCTCATTTCCGCCCGGGATTCCTTCAAAAGAATGAACCACCTGGCTTCAGGGCCCCACATTTTTTCTTGCCGGACATGTCAGTTGGTTCTCTTCCGTACAGGAGGACCGACTGGTGTCCGGTAAGAGCCCTTACATATTAACCTCTCCCGTACGAAGGCCCTTCGTGTAGGGTAGAGCGGCTGTTTGTGATCACACGACCTTTCCTGCATACGGCTGCATCGAAAGAGACTCTGGCCGTTTGGTCTGCGAGGTTATCAACCGGGCCAATGCGGTGAACGCTGGCGAACATGCTACGGCTAATTCCACCAGAGCTGTAGCAAGTTCTGCTGCCTTTCACAGCGGCCTCACCTAGAACAAAATCATAAATCTGTTGCCTGTTTTTTCTACTTTGTCAAACTTGTTATATGTTATCAATAATTGTCGCTGTTGTCGCTGTAATCCGTGTTGGTAAGATAGTTGGAATAATGAATTAGAAGAAATAAGGTCAATGTAATCATGAGTTGGTCTGTGAGATCATCTTTGAGAAGATCTAGGTTGAAAGTCCCCCATTAATAAGTCATTTTCTTCTCGACATTTATTTTCGTAAGTAAGCCTGAATCACTTTCATTTATCTGATATAAAATTATCTATAGACGTTTTATGGGCCCTATACACCCACCAACCAATATATTTTTTGTATTTTTCTTTCAATTCAATAAAACATGATTCGTAATTCGAGTGGCATTTTACAAATGATACTTTCGAATTTTAATTTACCGTCTCAGTTACATACTACATACACCGCCTTTATTACGGCCAACCCTGTTAACATATTCCAGGTCTATCAGGATGTTATAACTATTCATGGGTTTTCAGTTCAAGGGGTTTCAGTAAGTCCTTTATCAGTGAAATCGTGGTTGGACTGTTTCAATGCACTCTTTTAGCTATCAAAGGTTGTAGTAAGACTACGATATTAGCATTTCAAGATAGAAAATCACCGTACTTTCGGAAAGTTGTAATTTCAATTGTTTGGAAGAACATAAAAAGCATGGGTTGCACATGTGTGTTATCATAATCATCATTGTTTAAATTTTTACAAAACGTAAATGGGTTGAAAACATATGTCATAGTCTCAAAGTAATGTCGTTAAAGTTAATGCCCTTCGGATTCGGTCACATTCCACTTTCGTACAATTCATTTGAATTAGGGGTCTCACTACTTCTTACATATCCATCTTTTAAACGTAACTTCGGATTTTAGATTTTCCATTTCTTATGAACATACAGGGTGTCTCAGAAAGAATTACACCATAAACTATAGGTGACCATAACTTCAAAAGTAAGTCTCACATTGAGAAATTTAAAAAGAATGTTAAACCACCAATTATTTTTAACATTTTTAATGTGAAACATCTACTTGAGTCGGTTCAGTGTTTTGGAATGAAATAAGCGATTATGTACCACATGTCAATGGACACGTCCTTCCAAGTTTTTGTAATTAAGTGATTCCAGACAGAACAGGCTGAGAACTAATATCTTGGGGGTGTTATTTTCTGTGTATGTGTCTCACATTGTATGTGCTGACATGTCGTCTGTTCATTCTTGAACGTTGCCTGTCCCCAATATAAGTTCAGTTAAAAACCTTGCAGGTCTTGTGTTGCGCCATTGACATGTTAATCCTGCGGGTGGTAGTCTGAGCCGTGGAGAGAAATCCTATAAGAGTGAAATTTCAGGTCTAAGCGGGTAATCATGTTAACGCTTGATCTGTGGATGTGTGGCACATTGTTACTTCTGCAACTGTGATCTTGGATTTAGAAGAAGACTCCGTCTGATGGCTGCATTGTTCTGTAAAGTTCAGGCGGTTCTCCACCTTCCACGGCGACTCTTGTTCAATTTTTAATTGGACCCGTTTCACAATACTCTTAACATTGTTCAAGATTGTCTTCTTGCAGGATTTCTGAGGAATCTTAATCTAAATTCCTGCCTGACAAGAGTAATGGTATGACCAGTTTCGGCATATCTGAAAACCATAAACGCCCTTGTATGGCGCCAAAATGTGACCAACCATCTTGTCTCGTGCCAGTAATTCATATAACACGATGTATAGAGTAAAAGCGGGGAATTTGATTTACACTCAATCATGCCTTGATTGAAATGTAGAATTCACCATCTTATTGGCATTAAGATGTCTATTATGAATAAGAAGATTATAATAATCTATTGTTCAGTATTACCTGTGAAAGATGATTAAACTTCTCAATTCATTTATGCAGTGCCACCCCCTAGTGAAACTAACATATTACATTTTTACAGATTTTATGGTGGTGTTTTCTAATAATAAAGATGTCATTCTTGTTATTTCCATGTATTTGGTTTTTGTTGGGATTTTGGTTAATAATTGTCACGGTTATGTATGACTGTAATAAAACCGGACAAAATGGCATTGAACTCACCAAAAATATAAACAAGGCGGGTTCTTGGGGAGTGAAATGATTCCACAGCTTGAACAGATAACACAAGTAATCAGCGGTAGGTAACATCAAATCTACATTATTGTGAGAGAAAATGGGAAGGAAGGGGACCCTTGACATGGTGCTACATAACGGCTTATTTCTTCATAATACTCAACCGAATCGAGTGATGTTTACCTTAAAATGTTTTAAAATTAGACTTGTGGTTTAAGATTCTTGTTAAATTCGTCACATGTGATACGTACTTTGAAGTTAGTAGAGGATGGTTGCCTTAGTTAGGTTGTAATCTTTCTGAGACACCTGTAGGATTGTTACATTAACGTACATGCGATATCTTTGTGACATTGCGTAATTATTTTGGAACATGACACACAACATCTTGACTAATTGAGACATACAAATAAACCCCAATAATATAAATATATATACAAATATTGAAAACTGCCTATTAAGATGAAAAAAAATCCAAGAAGAACACACACACAATGACTCAATGAGATTCAAGCTGGAGTAATTGGTAGGGACGGGTGGAGTTAACACAAATCTTTTTTGGGCACCCCACCGGGATCGGATAATAACATCGTTAAGATGGATTAGTAATAGCTGTAAATACCCAATGGATGAAGTATATCACTCAATCGATTTAAGTACTTATTAGTACACACTAGCATTATCATTCATTGGGTTTTGTGAAAACCCTCTCGTCAAAAACAATAGAGCGTGAAATTTCAACTCGTCGCGTTGTGGTGACACTCATTGAAACCAAAAGTAACATTAGGGGCCTATTACGTTGAACATACTAATAGTTTCAGCATTCTTTCTGAATAAAATTATCTCATGGTGTTTTCTAATGAGATCGAAACATTTCCTTCAAATTAGCAATGTCTGTTTTAAATAGTAGTAGATTTGACGTAAGAGAGAGTCACGCTGCATTCTGTGTAACAATAACGTCATTAGAGTTTACCCTACTAATCTTCATCAACCTTCTTTTCCTTGTCTTTGGGTTCCAGTGAGGCTTACATAATCTGGATGATGGAGGCGGTGTTGTTTCAACCCGTCAAGATAGATGTTGTTCAAGAGAGTCTTCTACTCTGGAAACGCAAGTTTCTTTTTCTACTCTCGAATCTCTCCGTCCTGTCTCTCTCTACGAGCACCACAACTTCACAATTCAAGTCCATGGCACCTTTCACCCAGGGGGCTGTTTCAGCTAGGTCTTCTGCTTTTTCCAAGCAGACAATGTGAATTATGTTTAGCTTGTTCCCTGTACTTCCCATTTTTAAGTTCCCTCAATCACTTCCCGTCTTGCTCCTAAGTAAGGCATTTTTGTATTCTGCCCTTGTAATCTACAACTAGGGCTCTGGTTTTCGCCGGGCCTGGGTTGCCCCCATCGTTTAGCTGAATCTTGTCCTTGTCATCACTTGGTACTACTTCCAACTTGAAGCAGGGCTTTCACTCCTCATCTGTTTTCTCCCCTCATCTTTTCAGGTAGTCCCGTAATAACGCCACCATTACTTCTCAAATCATGCTGTAAATGTTCAATTGCCATACTTCTATCCGCCAAGTTCATTTCCAGTTTCAACTTTGTTGTGTAGTACTAAGTGCATTTCTTCAGATTTTATTCTCTCGCATTTCAATTCATTAAAAAAAACATCGCCTTACATGCACAAGTCGTTTGATGTAGGTGTCTAGTTCCTCTTTTAACAGCCCTCTTTCATTATGAGTTTTTAAAGATAAACTTTAAAGTCCTTCACTTTTCAAAAATGTGCGGTCACAATATCAGTTTGCCATCGTACACACAGCATACTATATAGCTGTTATAATATACAGGTTTAGTATGTTAAGTTAGCCGATCATGCTGTTATTTGACCTGGCGGGTGCAAACGAAAATCATATACAGATTACATGGAGTACGTGGAGCTGTTAACAACACGTCCGCTCCGTCGAGATCTTGTGTCCGTCGTCACTATTGTTGTTGCGTTGCTGTAACTGTAGTTGTACTAATAAACTGGCCGGTGCTGAATTGTTAATGTGTTCTTTCTTGACTGTTTTCTCCTGAGGTGGTTTTTATTTGCAAATTTACCGATGGTGGGGAGGTGGCTTGCATGTTGCCAAACGTTCCCTTTCTAACACTTTTTTGCTAGCCGTTTGCCATCTTCAACCTTCAGTTCATCGCTTCTATTAGACACGGGTGGCTCTGTTTCGTTCCCCTCTTTTCGTTTTGCAATCTTGTCACCATTGTTAGCACATTTTTCATTAACCAAATTCTTATTTGCGTTGTGGTTCTGACTCTCCCTCTTCCTAAATTTTCTGCCCTGTTGAGATTTGCCCACTGACGTTTTTTCTTTCCTGTTTTTCTTCTGTTGGGCGATTGCTTCTGTGGGTTTGTTGCGTGCTGCACTCGTGATCGTCTGCTTGTTGCATGACTCAGTGACGCCCCCGTATCTGGCTGTGCCTTGTGCATCCCTGTTTTGGTCTTGTGTTGGTGCTTGTTTTCTTTTTCCTGTGGGTGCTGGTTTCTGGGCCGATTTCTTTCCCCTTTTGCCCCTATCACTCGTCCGCTTCATGGTGGTTGGTCTTGCACTTTCCTGTAATGCACAAATGTTGATATAATATTATGAATACCACAAAAGTTTACAAAATGTTACACTATTTTGGGGATTGAAATGTAAAAGGCCCTAGCTGCTTGATTATCAATTCACCAAACTCTCCCATACATAGCCACACCCCACTTAAAAAAAAACTCTGAAATCTAATGAAAGCCGTCTATACCAATAATCTTTGCCAGTAATTTAATTACAACCAATTATGCCCTTATTTTAGTCTTAATTTTCATTGCACTAATTCCCCAGTCCATTGTACAAAAATATACACCCTTGACCTAGGTTTTGGACTATAATAATATCCATAATACTCATTTCATTTACAAACCAATATACAGCACATTGAACTGTGGTTCCTTGTGTAATGGGACTAACCGTAGCTCATCATAATGCACGGAGCGGTGTTCTTGCTTTAATTTGGGTCCTTCTGGAGATCCAACAATCGCAGTAGGAAGCCATCATCAAGTGCCAGACACCAGTACATCCCTGGTAATATAAACTTCAGGAGGTGCCAGTGGTAGATCATAGTGAGGGAGCTGTGGGGTCGCGTGCTTCCTCACTTAACACTTCTTCGAAAGTACTTTCACCTTGATCTTTTGATCATTTGAGTTATCACCCGAGTCAGACCAAAAGAGTGAGAGTCAAAGCAAGTGTAGGAGTAACATAATTTATTCTTTTATCTCCTTCTTGTTACTTAACACATGTACTGATTTTTTACATTTAAAGCGTTTCAGACATAGCCTTTTAAGGAATTCTTATTAATGTGAGCAATTTAGATATAAGGTCTTTTAAAGTATTTTTGAAAGGGATTTCAAATGGTCCAATGAACTTCCTGATGTGAGCAAGAAAGGGTTTTCAGTCACCGAGGCAGCGTGGGCTGTCGATACGCATCATCACCTACAGGCGATAGCCCGAAAGGGCTGACCCTCTCGGGGTGAGATCCACCAACAACTCTTTAAACAATGGCAATTTCTCGCCTTTAGACCTATTTTGTTAGATTTCGAACTGCGTCTGTTCCCACTATGCGTGTTTATTCTGAGCGTAACCTGCGCACGATCATCATTGGCTAGAAGTTTGGGGTTTAACCATTATGCATTGTAGGAAATTAGCCAGCCAAAGTGTTTCTACTCAAGACAAAATGTCCATAAATTAGGGGTCATACCATGACATTTTAAGTTACCAATATGCTTAAAAACTTTTCCCCCCTTTTATAATACATTTTATCATAAATTAATCAATTATATTATACAGCTATTTTCAAGGTTTCATTTTGAAACTTTCGCTTGAACTATTATTTTTTTTTTTTTTTTTTTTTTTTTTTTTTTTTTTTTTTTTTTTTGTCCATAATATGAATCTAGAAATACATCGTCCTTGTGGACAAGTTTACAATTTTTGTATCGGACGGCTGCCAAAGTGCCTTTTCGGTCTAATAAATGACAATCTCTAGACATATTCCTACGTTTGGGTACCAAAGTGACACACTGGACCGTTTTACAACGAACTCTTTGCTGTGTGTATTTACACAAAACATTACATGAATGTGACATATAGATTTTCTGTGTGAAGGTGAGTTCCGAATTCGCGTGTTGCGAAGAATGAACCTGTGGGACACTATCTGGACTTCATATCCCCCCCCCCCCCCCCCATTTTAATCGTGTGAACAACAACACTAGGATATCATGACAAGAATCTCCACTTTATCATGAGAGGTTTTGAGAGTTAAATTAATGAATTAATAACGTAAGGTTTGGGCTAGGACGTGGCGCAATTACTGGTCAAGGTGGCAAGCCCCACATCTTTCCATCACCCCCCTCACAAAACCATATTTTGTCCTCAAAATAGTTGCATTACGTTAAATCTACCAGAAATTGATTATAGTTTTCTTTAATATATTTTAATTTAACCTTTAAAATTAAAATGATTTCTAATGCAAAATATGGCCTAGGAAGTTCAGGTTTTAACTATTTTTCATGTTTAGCATGTTGCTAGTTCCACAATTTGTTTCCTGATAGGTCCGCTTCGGTCAATTGCCCGATCCTCATCGTGCTTGAGCCCATTGCCCCGTCGGGTGTAACCTCACTTTAGTTCCTTCGGTGGGCCATCACATCTCTACCTGGTTCCTGAGGGCTGTCATCAACATCAACTATGGTTCCAAAGACTTTCAGGCTTTATTGAGGTTAAATAGACATTACTCTGATTCAACATGTACCATCACATAAAGCTACTGGGAACTTGTCTTCCATTCTAAGTCACCATAGACATCAGTAATGATTCAGCTTTAGCACACTTCTAGTTCTGAACTGGTCTGGCGGAAAGCATCCACTTAAGAACATCTCGTTTGGAGACCTCAACTACATGACAGTGGTGTCTTATTAGAGTACATGCTGCATCTCATCTTCCATGGCTGCCAAGAAGCAGTAGTGCATCAATCGGAGTACAGTCACCGTTACGTCCAGGAACTTGATTATTCGAAATCAATCTTGGTCTTGAACTTACGGAGAGCCACTTGGGATTCCTCTCATTAGGAGAATCCAACTTGGGTCTGCTCATTTGTTTCTTTAGTCCACTCACCCAGCGGATTCATCATGTTCAAGGGTTTAGATCCGATTAGTAATGCGTCATACCTCTTCCGGTAGATTTTCTCAATAGTATTCCCACATGGTGATTTAAAATCACCAAAATGCATAGTCTCTCCACTATTCGAGCATGGAAACACAAATATCTTGAATATCTTTATTTTCTGATGGTTCTCCTTAACCATTCTTTTGTCTGTCTTCCTACTGGGGAACTTCCTACTTTGGGACACTTTGGTAGCGACCAAATCCTTCTCTCTGAAGTCACATTTCCACTTTCCCCACATAGCGTCCTAATACTCGGATTATGTCACAGGTTTCATTGGCGTCTCCAAATCTTCTGCATAGAATTTACGCAAGGGCCCGTTTACGTAAATCTCGAGTAATGCTATACCACGATGGCCATCTTTTTTTTTTGTCAGTCCATTATCTGTGTGGTAGGCCTATCCTTACAAACTGCATTATCAGAATTCCAAAAATCTTTGTAATGCTAAGCTGCCCAGTATAAAGCCGTTCTGCTTTAATTATCAATCTTCAATTACACTCATTTCTGCCTTACTCATAAACCGCTCTGTTTTGGTTACTACCATCTGACAGCAAGACTCTTCTAGTTCTTATCGCATATGGTAAATTACTTTGCGTTAGATGTTTTCTCAGCTACATGAAATGCCTCAAGTTCCACACTTCTTATCACATCATCCAATGTTCTCGGTCGTGATTGTTGAATCTGCCAGCGGTATTCATCCTCAGGGAGAGCATCACCAAAAGTATCTCACTAGCTACTCTAATGTTTCCGTGTTCCCTGGTTGGTTAAGCAAGTTTGACAAGCTTCCGGCTCTCATAGCCAGATCCGGAAGTCGCTTGTGGTTTACGCTGGTGGTTGCGAAGAAGTGCTCAGGACATCTCACTCTTGTTTTGGGTCCAATCTTTGTTCGTCTCAGCAATCAGCGATGGGTAGTGATGGCATCCTTGAATATCAAGATCTCCAATTGGCCTCTCAGCCGATGAAGTACATAGCCTCGTCTGTTATTCCTTGGCCTCATCTCTGCATCATCTCAACCCCAATCAGTAGTCTATCCAGGAGACTTTCCATCAAAGGGGGTGTTTTAACCTGTGGTTCCGTCCAACTTCAGTGCGGCTGTTTTCCTGGTTCATCAGTGTTACCAGGACAGATGTCTTCTTTGCTCTCCAGGTAGTAGAATCCTTGCTGGTTTCCAGTTATTTTTCTTCAGGCATCAAATGATGTCACTCTTCTTTCCAGGTATAGGTTTGGTTGAGTCCTTGTTCTGGATGTGTTATTGTTGCTCTCGATCTCCTGCACCGTCTAATTGTGTGAGAGTTCTTCAAGTCGTTGTCCGCTTCTCAGTAGCCATAGCATCTGGGACCTTCGGTCGAACTGATCCATCATTTAGAACATCACGTAATTTCTCTTCATGGCTGAAGACTCGTGTTCTTTCCATTCGGTTAGTTGATTCTATAGTTCCCCGTACTTTCCTCCTGATCTTAGGGTGAGTGTGTTGTCTATTCCTCCTAGAACTTGCATTCGACTGGTTAGGGTCGTCTTTTAAGAAAAGGAAGTCCTCCCTCGCTGCCACCAATGCAACGGGAGGCAGGGTTTTTGTTTGTGGGGGCGGGTTTTTTTCTGGCTTTATTTGGTCCTTCCTGGAGATCCAACACGTCAGAGGATCCTCATCATCATGTGCCAGATACCCACGTATCCCTGGTAGATATAACTTCAGGAGGTGCCGGTGGTAGATCATGTGAGGGAGAGTGGTAGCGTGCTCCTCACTTACCCTTCTTTCACAGTACTTTCACCTTGATCTTGGTGATCATTTCGAGTTATCACCCCCGAGTCAATAGGGGAAGAGACCAACAGAGTGAGATCCAAGCAGTGTATGAGTAAAATCTTTATTATGCCTTTATCTCCTATCTTGTTACGTAAAACACACATTTTACTGATTTTTAGCAATTTGAAATCGTTTCAGACAATGAGCCCTTTTTAATGGATTCTTATTAATGTGAGCATTTAGATAGGGTCTTTTAAAGTGTTTCTTGAAAGGGATTTTCCCAAAGGAGTCATGAACTGCTAAGCGTGAGGCAAGACAAGGGGTTTCATTCACCTGAGGCAGCGTGGGCTGTAGAAACAGCAGCTTACACCTACAGGCGATACCCGAGAGGCGGAACCCTCTCGGGTTGAGATCCACCTTGGACAACTCCTTCAACAATGGCAATTCTCGCCTTTTTATACCTGATTTTGTTATTATTTCGAACTGCGTCT
The DNA here is from genome assembly GCA_023653785.1 of Ophioderma brevispina. Classification (NCBI taxonomy): domain Eukaryota; kingdom Metazoa; phylum Echinodermata; class Ophiuroidea; order Amphilepidida; family Ophiodermatidae; genus Ophioderma; species Ophioderma brevispina. The sequence goes on along the minus strand of JAMKCH010067767.1, from coordinate 57,329 downwards.
GTTCCAATATGCGTACTTATTCTGAGCGTAACTTTGCGCACATCATCCAATTGGCTAGAAGTTGGGGTTTCACCATTATGCATAGGTCGGAAATAATCCAGCCAAAGTGTTTCTACTCAAGACAAAATGCATAAATTAGGGGCATAGCCATGACATTTATTTTACCACATGGCTTACTTCTTATCTACGATTTTTATCATCACTTATTAAATAATATTATACAGCTATTTTCAAGTTTGATTTTGTTGAAATATAACTCAAACTATTTTGGTCATAATTATAATCTATAAATACATCGTCTGTGAAGTTTACAAGTTGTGTATCGGACTGCTGCCAAAGTGCCGTTTTTCGGTCTATATGACAATATCTGACATATTTCGCTACGTTTGGGTACCAAGTGACACACTGGACCGTTTTACAACGAAATCTGTGGTTTGATTTGTATTTACACAAAACAATGACATAAAGTGGGTGACATTTAGAGTTTGTGTTAAGGTGCGTTCGAATCTCGTCAGGGTTGCTACCGGCGGGTGGCGAAGAAGAAACTGTGGGACACTATCGGACTTCATACCATTTTAATCATGTGATAACAACATTAGGAGATCATGAAAACATGACTTTATCAGGAGAGGTTTTGAGAGTATAAATTAATGAATTAATAACGTAGGTTGGGTGGAACGTGTGCAAGTACTGCAAGGGTGGCAAGCCAACATTAGTTACTACAATAATTGACACGTTTTATTTTAACACCAGATTTATAGCCAATTAGATAATGTAGTCAAAATACAGTACCTCCAAATGTGTACAGTATTGTCAATACCATCCATTCACCGATGTATTCCGTGCGGAATTTATCAGCACAAAAAAAATAGGAAAATATGGCATTACATTTTGGAATAAAAATAACTTAAAAAGTACAAGGTGGGAGTAATAATGAATCCTAATCCTATCGGACACATGTATATGAGATCATGTCAAGAAACATTTAAGTAAAGCCATGTCACTTTTGTTAGAATATCGCCAAAACAAACGCAATTTTCAGTATTTTTAGAAAAATAGATTCTAGAAGGTTACTGTTTTTTCTTTTTTTTTTTTTTTTTCAACTTGGCCTGTTAACTAAAATTTGGTTCTTTTTATAAATCTTATTTTTGCTAAAAGATATTTGACCTAAAAAAATTCCAAAATGGATACAAATATGGACATTCAAGGTTATGTTCTTAGACTCGTGCAGTCCTGCAACCTTTCATCACAAAATAGCTAAAATTAGGGGGGAGCCCGCGCTGCGCCCGGGCCCCCCGATAGCTGAGTATACCTAGCTAGATCAGTATCTGGCATGTTTTCAGAAGGCACTGTATTCGACCTAATAGCAGTCCGGGACTTTAAGTCAGTCATTAAATGACCCCAAAATGACCCATGAAATCATGCCCACAAAACTTTCGTACGGCAAAACTCTACCACCATACCAAACTCTATCCAGGCGTCAAAGCACGCCAAAGTTACCAATGACCCCTGGATGACAATTGACCCCAGGATGGGACAATCGAAACGTGACCACTAAACTCGTACAGCGAAAAAATCTACCACCACAAAAAACTCATATCCAACGTCAAAGCACAGCCAAGTGACCCGATAACGACCTGGGATGACCTATTCGACCCCCAAATGACCCTTCAAAAAAACGTGACCACTAAACTCCGATGTGTGAAACTCTACCACACACCAAAACTCATATCATACGTAAAAGCACGTCCAAGTTACCAATAATGACCCCTGGATGACTTTGAACCCCAAAATGACCCCTCGAAAAATGTGACCACTAAAACTGTTACAGCGAAACTATACCACCATCCCAAAAACTCATTATCCATACATCAAAGCACGGCCAAGTTACCCAATAATGGACCCCTGGATGACCTGTAACCCCACAATGACCCCGACGAAAAAATGTGACCACTAAACTCGTACGGCGAAACTCCACCACCACACCAAAACTCATATCCATACGTCGAAACAAGCTCAAGTTTACCAAGCAGACCCCTGGAGGACCTTTGACCCCCAAATGGACCTCTCGAAAACATTGACCACTAAAAAACTCGTACAGCAAAAAACCTCTACCACCACTACCAAAACTTCATATTCATACATCAAGCACGCCCAAGCTTACCCAGATAATGACCCCTGGATGACCTGTACCCCAAAATGACCCCTCGAAAACATGACCACGAAACTCGTACAGCGAAACTCTACCACCCTGCCTACCAAAAAATCAATCCATACGGTCAAAGACCGGCCAAGTTATCCAAAAGACCCCGGGACGACCTTTGACCCCCAACAAATGACCCCTCGAAAACGTGACCAACAAACTCGTACAGCGAAAAACTACCACCACACAAAACTCATATCATAAGTCAAAGCCCAGCCAGATACCCAATAATGACCCTTGGATGACCTTTGACCCCCAAATGACCCTTCAAAAACATGACCACTAAACTCGTTATGGCGAAACCTCTACCACACCACACCAAAACTCACATCCATACGTCAAAGCACGGCAACGTTACCCAATAATGACCCCCGGTTTTTTTTTGTGGGAAAACCTTTGACCACCAAAAGGACCCCTCGAAAAATGTGACCACTAAACCCGTACAGCGAACACTCTTCCACCATACCAAAACTCATATCCATACAGCAAAGCCACGGCCAAGTACCAATAATGACCCCTGGAGGACCTTTGACCCCCAAATGACCCCTCGAAAAGGTGACCACTTTAACTCGTACGGCGAAACTCCACCACCATACCAAACTCATATTCATACATCAAGCACGCCCAAGTTACCCAATAATGACCCCTAGGGATGACCTTTGGACCCCCAAAGACCCCTCGAAAACGTGACCACTCAACTCGTACAGCGAAACCCTCCCACCACACCAAAACTCAAGCCGACGTCAAAGCACGGCCCAAGTTATCATAATGGACCCCTGGATGGACCGTTGACCCCCAAATGACCCCTCGAAAACATGACACGTAAACTACGTACAGCGCAAACTCTACCCACCACACCAAAACTCCCATCCATACTTCAAAAAGGCACGGCCAAGTTGACCCATAATGGCCCTGGGATGACCTTTGACCCCACGATGACCCCTCGAAAACGTGACATAACCTCGTACTGCAAACTCCCCCACCACACCAAACTCATATCCATTGTCAAAGCAACGCTCAGTGTACTCAATAATGACCCCTGGATGACACCTTTGACCCCCAATGACCCCTCGAAAACATTACCACAACCTCGTAACGTCCGAGCGCTTACCCTATAACCCAAAATTCCTAACCCGTTGTTAAAGGACGCGAAACGCATAGCCGGACAACAAACACACAAACAATCAAACAAACATCAAACAAACAACAAACCAACAAACAAACAAACAACCCCCCAAAGTTGGTTTTTTTTAGTAATATAATTGTTCAACTTGGGGCTGCATTCTAAAAAGTAACTGCACTCATTTTGTTTAATCCCACAACGGAAGCATTCATGGAATTTTTGGATTGGGCTAAAATAATAACCCTTTCCTCTTTTTTTTTTCAAATCTTGTTTATTACAAAACTTTTAGCACCATATTTTTTTCTGGAATTAAAGGTCATGGCCCGTCGCTAATAAGCCTCGTCCCCAGAAGTCCCTGATTTTACCGGAAGTGGTAAATATTTTGGTATCAGACGAAAGCTACTATTTTCTCCCCCCCATTTTATTAACCCCTGTGAAATCTTGGGCCAAAGGATGTTTGTTTTGGAAGTATGATGAAATTGGGTCCCCCAATTTGGTCCGACCATCTTAATTTTACACAGTACTCTCTAGGAGCTTACGAAATCACGTTTTCTCTTCTGCATCTCAACAGTGAAAACACGCATTGAAATATCGGCGCGAACTTTAAACAGGTGGGTTTTTGGGTGAAGGCCCATCTATCAAGATGACAACTCCTATCCTTAACTCGGGCCACCCCCTTTAATTGGGAGTACTGGTTATAAAAGCAACCAAATAATTACAATGCTGAAAATCAATCAGTCCACAAATATACCTGCCTATTTGATTAATAATCTATACTAACTGTGGTGTGATCATAAATATGATACCATGCACATTGCAATGCAATTCATGGAAACACCAAGAGTTTGTCATCCTATTCCACTATAACGGCTGTTCAGTATAGGTGGAACATGACCTAATTCTTTTGCTATCTTATTCTAACACATTTTGTTGTAGGAAAGTCTCCAGTTGTGTCGAAATAACATTATAGCTACCATAGTATATTTACATTATATGTTGCATTAGTGCCATTGTTCTCTTCTAGTGTTGTCTGAATGTAACTTTCAGGGGTTTGACGTATTAGTGATCTACTCGATAACATTTTCCAGAATTCACATCTATGGTATGTAACCAAATAACGGTGGCTGATTAGAATCTGATAAAAAAATGGGGGTACCGACTTTGTTTTTGAGCTATAGCCAAAACAAAAACGGTATTTTGTCACTTTTTAACCACGCAAGTCTATGGGAAAAGTCAAAATTTGACGTTTAGATCGCCTACAAATAAAACCTCTCGATAAAATTTGTAATTCTAAATATGTTGAGAGTGCCCGATGTCGTTCTTCTTCAAAATTTTTAAATAAAAAATGAGGGTCACCGACTTACTTTTTATATTACACGCCGAAAACCACTGAATTTGGACATTTTGTTCAAATTGGGCGTCTTGGGCGCAGAAAAATGCAGCGCCCATTCGGCATGCGCAAAGCATGGGACGCAGGCAGTAGAGTGCGCGATTTTAATACAGCACACAAGCGCACAGTTATTTGCGGTCTCTTTCGCATGATCCCTTTGCAGCTCAAAACTAAATTCTTTCGCATTTGTCCATGACTGGGCTCTAAACAGAATGCTGAAGGTTAAAGGTAAAGCAGCTTGTGCGTAAACAAATCACACATCAACCCCTTACGAAAGGTCATGTTTCATCTATAAGTTTATAGGGAACACACTATAGCACATTCTCAATCACCGCGGCATCCAGTTCAGTTACGAATATTGAAATCCTAGCTGCCTCTCTTGCACTCTGTGTACCACAAATTATACACAATTGGGGGACACTCCCATTTTGTAAGTGAGGGGTATGTATACATGTACGGCTTGTTAAGACCCCCATTTTCAGCATGCATTGTTCCCACCAAATACCCCTATTTTTTGAAAGAATTACCACTGTCACCCAAAGACCACAATTTTGGAAATTAAAAAAAGAGGCCCTTTTTGAAAAATTTTGCACATAACAAATCACCCAAAGATCCCGTTTTGGAAAATTTTTGCAATCTTGCAACCCAAAAGACCCCATATTTTGGGACATTTGGCTGTTTCTTTTCCTTCTTCCACCTAAAGACACCCTATTTGTTAGTTCTCTTATCACACCGAATGCCCCTGGGTTTGGGAAGCACCAGCCCAGCCTTCATTACACGGGAGCCTTACCCCTATCCATTTTCACGTGTGTGCCCCCCACCCCGGAGGGAACCGCATCCAATTTGTTTCGGCCTTACCTGACCCTGGATAACAAAATCTGTTAGCACATTTTCAGACAAAATCCTAGATGAAGTGATGTAAATGAATATCCCTGTAAAAAAGGAAAGACCATTTCCTTTAAAATGTGGGCGTTACTTGTACACTGGCTTACATTCCCAAGTTCATGGGAGCTACCATATCCTGGCACCCACACAATTTATGTGCTCAAAACAGAAACATTCATCATGAAGTGCATAGTTTAGCAATTACATAAAGAAATGCATGGTTAAAGAATGATCATTAGGCCTAATGATCATTGGGGGAAAGGGAAAATGCACACACAAAATTATATTCGTCCTTCGGGCACTTGACAACAATGATTGCAAACAAGGATATATTGGGTAATTTCGTCAAAAGCTCTGGCAGTAATCCCCGCTACAGTCGCACATAGCCCGGGACACGACCACAACCAATAGCTACCAATGGAGGGTCTAGTCAGAGCAACCTTGGATTGCCGCTATTCCACAAGGGAACTTACCCAACTACCATACGTTACAAATCGCACCAGGGGAATCAACCATCACTAATTTCCTTTTTTGGCAGAGCAATATTTATTTTTCCACTACAATTTACGCAATTGTTTTTAAACAAAATCCGCTTTCTAGAAAGCGCAATTTTAAAGCAGTGATAGCTGATCTCGTACTTACTTCAAAATCCAGTAAACCCAACGTTCCATTTAAAAAAAACAAACAAATTTTACAAAAAAACACCGTTTTTTACCTAAAAAAACTTTAAACTAAAGAATTACACCGACAATTTCTAGGGGGGGTTCAAACACCAGCCTGACAGTAATTTGCACGTACCATTTTCACAGGCCGAGAGAGATTGTCCGACATTACGGAGATCCGGCGAACAAAAAACAGCCCCAAAATGGCCAAAATCAAATAATATAAAAAAAACCAAAAGAACAAAAAAATAAAAAAAGTAAAAAAAAACTCTATGATTAATTTTAATTTACATAAAATTCTTTATTATTATTAAAAACAATAAATTGATATTATTTAAATCCCCCCTCTAGATTTTGAAGCAAGGTGAACTAAATCTGATTGACTTTCATAAAAGATTGCACTCAAAAATCAAATAATTTTGGACTATGAGCAATGCCTGTGGATGTTATGGCGGACAATTTAAAAATCAAGCATTTCAATCGCTTGTACTTCATAAACTATGCAAGACAGGGTATTTCCCATTTGCCCAAACACTAGGGCTGTGGTTTAAGGTCACAATAGGACAGCTTTAATGTGGTGTAATCAAATAAAGGTTCCTTCGCCTATTAATCACATACACTGAGTTTCCTTATCAATATTTCCTTTTGTGTTCTTAGCCATGGGCCATAGCAGAAAAAAGATTTACTACAAAATATGAACAAATTAATCGCCCCCTTAAAAAACACCAACCAAGAAAAACATTGGCAAGACCATCAGGGGCGAGGTTGTTGGTCACTCAAACAGGGTGTACAAAAAAATCCTACCAAATTAAACTCAAAACATATGATATTCAGTCTTGCGTGTTTAAAATGATAAAAGTAATCACCAAACATGTAGAACTTGCTAAACAGCAATATTTTTTTTGTTTTTTTCACATTTTTTGAGGAAGCACAACAAATTAAAGCTAGGAAATACTTATAGAAGATTTTTTGGAAAGAGCCAACCTCAAATTTTCCAAAAAATGTTAATGGTTTGCATTGGTAATTAGCTAGAAAATACAAATGAATGGAAAGCTTAATTCTCTACATGATGGTTCACATAAGAAGGAATTTAATTATAATAATATTGGAGCACGATAACAATCAGCGACTGCTGCTGAAAAACTCATTCCCAATCTAAATCGATGGGAAATAACGCCATCTACGTGTAACGCTTATCCCATTAGCAGTTCCATTGCAATCAACAAGTATAGGAACATTTATTTTGTGCGTGTTCGAGTTGGTTGCTATTTCATAATGGACAAACACCCAAATTTCCACATTTTCCAGCGCTGCCATTAAATTAGGATCAGGGATCCTCGCTCTAAAGTACAAAATCTCCTTTTATGATGCATGCATAACTTTGAGATATTTACTGGTTTCACAGACTATGAATAGGTCTACTACCACAATACTAAAATTGCTTTAAGACAAGTTGACGTGCAAAGACAACTAACTTCGCAAAATACCGTAAACCAGGCGAACTTAAAGCGACATGGCCACATTTTCACAAAATATGAAATTTCTTTCAATTGCTATCAGAATGATATAGTTAGGCCATGGAAGAAACAGAGATATATTTTACACATAAAAATAAAACATTACCCCCAAAACAGATAGGGACATTGATATGAGGATAAAGCATCCAGGTAATGTGTAGGCCAACTTTAAGTTTGCCATAAGCTTTAATCAACAAATGTGTATATTACATGCAAATTTTGACTAGTGCTCACTGATATTAAAACCAACAAAGGTTATAGACCGATCAAACAGCGTGCATAGCGTGGGAAACATGAATACGGTGCGTGGTCTTGTGTTAAACACCATTTTCGTCGTTCTGCTGGATTTCGCGTCGCCGGCGACACTAAATTTATAATCGTTCTGTTTACCCATAGGGAAGCCGATTTGATTTGGGTCTTAATCTTTTCGGGTGAGGGCTTTGGTATATAAAAGCTTACAACCATGAAAAATATCGATTTGAAAATCTTCAGGGCGCACTACTTTTCAAATGTGCCAGGTCTCTTTAACACATACTTTCATGTTATATCGTGATATTTCATGTGTATGAAAAATTAAAGGTATGTGAATCTTCTCATAAAAAAATCTGCAAAAAAAATGAAATTAGATTGTACCACTGACATGCAAACACAACATTTTTTCCCTTTTTCGGATTCAAAAAGAAATTGCCATATGTTGTGAAAATGTTGTGTGAAATGTGTCCCTTGCAACGTTGTGGTATTCGAAATCAGGAAGATAAAAGGAAGAAAAATGTGTGATGAGGTGGAGTCCAGTGAGGAGTTCACATACCTAGGGATAAGGTTAGTGTTGGTGGTGGATGTGAGGCGGCTGTGACAGCGAGAGTGAGTATGGGTGGGTAACAGTTAGCGGAATGTGGGGAGTGTTGCAGGGGAGGATAAGAGATCCTTGAAGATGAAAGGACTCGTGTAATGTATGAGAGGTGTGAGATCAGTGATGCTGTATGGATGTGAGACATGGTTTGTCTGAGCGAAAATGAGTTGGGGATTTTGAGGACGGGACAGAGGAGAGCAATGATGGAGAGCGATGTGTGGTGTGAAGTTGATGGACTTGATGAGATTGAGGACTTGATGCAGATGTTGGGTTTGGAAGCTGTGGACCGGTTGACGAAGGCGAATAGCTACGTTGGTATGGGCATTGTGTCGAGGAAGGATGACGAGATGTGTTATTAAGAAGGGACTTTGAGTTAGAGTGTGAGCGGTTTGAGGGGAGGGGACGGTCCAAAGAAGACATGGAAGAAACAAGTGCAGGAGGAAAGTAAGAGGGTTGGGTTGAGGGAATGGAGGATGGCCTTGAATAGGGTGAAATGGAAGGAAGGAGTCAGGGCGGTTGATGCAAACATGTGAGGGAATCCGGCCACCCCCGTTGACGGGGGATAAAACCGGAGTTTAAAACTTTGGTTTAGTAGTCAGATAATGGGGTCAATAAATTTGGTTAATTCTCTAAATGCACAAACTAAATGCAACTCATACTAGTAGTTGTTGCAATACACAAAAAACAGAAGAATACTTATTAAAGGCACCTATCAGGTGATTTGCAAATCAGAAAATCGAAAAAATCATTCAAAAATCCAGATTTTTGCATGTAGTAACAAGTACAGGTATCCTACATACCCTGCAAATGATAAGACCAGAAGCAAAACCTAATAAGGACAGGAACGGAAATTTTAAATTTACCTGCCCGCAGTTCGGACACTTACTACAACATGTAATTGAATGGGAAATCGTATCTTGAAACACCGCCGTTTTCTTACTTTTCTGTCAATTTTTCAGTTGGAAAAGGTTAAATTATGAGTGGTGGGGGGGGGGGAATTCTACAGACTTATCCTTCACTTTGAAGCTATTCTGCAAATTTCAAAAAGTTTTCAAATCACTGATGTTGTCCATTTAAATAATAAGGAGAACAGTTGTTATAAATAGGCATCATTTGTTAATGGAAAATGTCACATCAGAAAACGCTGAATTGCAACAACCTGTCTCCGGAAATGGACGCAAGAAAATGTGGAAACCAAAATCGCATTATTAGGTTGGACACTTGTCTTATAATAATAATAAAACAAAAACTGGGATCAAGCAGGGGGAAAGTACAGGCTTTGAGAAAAAATAGATTGTAATTGGGGTAGGTACAGCCAGATCTATGTGTCAATTTTGACCACATGGCCACCAAATCCAAGAGAAAAAAAGTAAGGAGGTTTGTTTTAAGCCAGTGAGCTAGCCCCTAGATAGGATAGTTACACAGCAAAAAGTATCTTTTTGGAAAATTCTTCATTGAATTAGTGAGATATACACTCCCTAGGTAAGGCATATGTCTTGTCTGTGCAAATGGGGGGTTGCAATTGTAGTGCATTGATGCTAAAAAGGAAAGAAAGAAAACAAAATTAACAACCCACTGATCCTTGTTTTGGATCAAAAACAAAATACATATTTTCAAAGTCCTTAAATATTAGTACAGGGGTTCTCAATTATTTATATTAGCTGAAGGGCCAGGATGCCAAACATGTTTTGAAAGTGCCCTACTTGAGGGCCAAATACACCTGAAATTCTAATCTTATGTTTCCCTTTATATTTAGATTCAGTCGAGGGCCAAAATCAATTGGTTGGCGGGCCGGATTTGGCCCGAGGGCCACGTATTGAGAAACCTGGTTTAGTAATTACAGAATGCTGCAGACTTATCATGATAGAGAAATTGCACCAGAAGTTACAATCAGGTCAACAAATGGTTACAATGTGTTAATTTATTTATGATCAATTTGATATAACTATTTATTACAGTAAGGCAGGCCGTCAAAAAAAATAGCTGTGATACCTTAGGATTCCTTCGGGCGATCAAGCAGTATCCCGCAAAATCGTCGCCAGTCGTCGCTTGGGTAGACACTTAATCTGAAAGGTCAAACTCATAAAAGCAGAGTAATGTTTACCCTCATTATCTGCAGATCACAAAATCTGTGTTAATTGCCAGCGCGACGCAGGAAGCCGAATCTATCAAGGTATACAATAGCACATCGATTGAGCAAAATAACGGTCCTACCATAGGGGGGGGGGGGGAAAACCTAAAAAAGCTTAGCCGTCAAACAGCTTGTTGTTTAGGTTCTTCCCTGCTGTTATCATCGGCCTCGTTCTTCGTCAGTGTTTGTCAGTATGGTGTGTTATGCTATGATATTATCAGTGCCTAAAAATGGCAAGAAAGAAACGATCCAATCGTATTTCCTACAATGGAGGCCCGAACTTGGGGAAAACACGCATTAAAATGTCGCGTCTATATGTCGCAAACCATGATGGCGCATAAGGTCTTAAAATGCACAAACATACACACAAAAAAATTAATAATATTGAACTTAGGCAAGAGCGATGAATACATTGTCAAAAAAACAAACAAACAAAACAGTGGATGATTGAAAACAAGAAAGGAAATCGATAATCAATTGGAAATCACACGGTCCTAACTGTCCTCGCTGAAACTTTGCAAGAGAGGTGGCCACTAAGTGCGACATTTTGAGCGAACCGCTGCATGAAAATCCAGGAAATTTTGCCCGAAGTGCGTTCTGATACCAGCTCAGCAGCAATTCATGTTGCTAAAAGTTATATTTTACAACTTCAGGAAATTGTTCCTTGTAGCCGGTTATGAATCCAGCATGCGTCTTCTTAGTTTGAATATTCCGTTTACTCGTGATGTGTTGGTGAAGTGAGTTTATATTTTGATTGTCAAAGAAACGAACCTTTTGATCTAAACTTTTCGGGTAGCCACAACACGAGGGGCCGTCTCCAATTCAGAGAATGAGGAATATTTTATTTTCTTCTCAACACTGCAACGTGAAATTACCGAACTTGATCTCAAATGGTGGTTTCCCACCAGTCACCACACATAGGCCTACATTGTAATTTGCGATATTGTTTTGAAAAAAAAATACACGCATTTCCGCACATCTGGAAACAAATGTCATCAGGAACAGAAAAAGTTTGAACATAAATAACGTGTGTTCCGTATATGGCTCTACCACAATAACTGACAAGTTACCATGGTGACACTCAAGTTATTTGTCTTTTTTGTTTTTTATTAAAGATTGAAGTGAGCACTCAAAATAGCCTGGTCTGTCGATTTTTTTTGGTTTTATGTGTTTTTTTTGTTATTTTATTCATGAGGGTACATATCTTGCCTATACAAAACAACGCAAACATGGTAAATCCATGTAATAATTTAGACAATTCTATTTGTAAAACCAATTAGGCACATCATTCTAGATGTGATGTTGGGAACATTATCCAATGCGATTAAAGCCGGTATCAAAACAAAACACTAAGGGTGCCCACCTTGCTCGGTGGCATCGAGGTATACAGCCAAGACGTCGCGGTAAAACCCAGGGTACTGTGGCGATTTGATCGACCGTATTTGTTTATAATGCGTCAATTGCTGGACTTGGATGATGGAGTTGTTTGTTTAGTTGATATTTTTTATATTTCTTGTAGGAGGGTAGGAGGAGTGAGTTAGGAGCTTTGTTCCGGCCTGAAAGAAAAGCGATTGTTCATGGAGTCCCATACTCTAGTCCAAATTCTGTGGTGTCCGTATTTCCGTCCGTATGTCCGTAAGTCCGTCCTAGACTCTGTTACCTTTTTTTTAAAATGCTCTGCAGGATAAACGCTATCCCCGATTACTTCAACTGATAGAATATAGAGTGAGGAGGTGCCGCAATATAATGCGTAGCTTTGGGCTGCATTATTTGCATACATGATTTTAATTAACTTATTTGCGCAGATTTTTAAGACATTTAGGTTAACCTTTTTTGAAATGCTCTGCTGGCTAAACGCTAATCCCGATTTACTTCCAACTTGGTCGGTGTATAAAGTGAGGACGCAAAATAGTATGGTAGCTTTGCTGCATTATTGCATATCATGAATAGTAATTAGCTATTTGGCCCAGTCAAAAGACAACCCTTTCCCCGCCATGGATGTGTGCAAGTTATCTGGAGTTTCAAAGGCGTATAATGATTTTTGTAACTTGGTGGGAAGGAAGCGGGGCGTCGTGTTAAAGAGTTCCAACCTGCTGATTAGATGTTGGCCATATTTCGGGCGCATGACATTTGCAACTGATAATTGATATGCCAAAATCAGCGTAATCGCTAGATTTTTGATTTGAAACGGTACATCAGATATGCCCAAAAATTCCTCACTGCACACGAAAACCCATTATGGTGCGCATCTTCTTGCCATTTGAAAGTTCCTGATTCATGCGCAAGGTAGCAACATGAGCTCAGTGAAATATGCATAAATTGCTGTATCGCTAAAATGGTACATCGGATGTGGCAAATCCTGTGCTACAAGGAAAAAAATAATTATACCCTAACATCTTGTGTGTGAATCATAGGAGGGGAAAGGGTGGGTGTTGGGGAGGGGGCAGGGTGGGGTGTAAATGATGAGGTGGTGGGTGAGGCGGGGAGGGTGGTGGGGGGAGTAGGGAGGGGTGGGGTGGGGGGCGTAGGAGAAGGGTCGGGGTGCATCGGGGAGGGGTCGGGGTGTTAGGGGGGGGGTGTGCATCTGGGTGGGGTCGGTGTGGGGTGCGACGGGGAGGTGGCACCGGGAATAGTCCCAGGTTGCGTCGGCGAGGGGCGGGGGGTGGTTAACCTATGTGACCATGGTGACCTTATGTGACCCTGGTGACTACATGTGAACCTGTTGACTTTGTGTGACCTTTGTGACCCATGCGACCTTGTTGACCTCACCGTGACAGGGCGGAAAGCGCGGGCAAACGGCTGGGGAGAAAAGGCCACAAAGAGGGGGTTTACGTGTGGCGGGGACTCGGTCGGGTGGGAGAGGAGCGGTCGGGTCGGACTGGGGGATGCGACGGGGAGCGGGGGGTGTCAGGGAGGGGGCAGGGTGGGGTGCTGTCAGGGTGGGGTGACGTCCAGGGGGGGGTGACCTTGGTGACCTTGTTGGGACTTTGATGACCCCTATGCGACTTTTGTGACCCCATGCAACCTCGGTGACCCCATGCAACCTCGGTGACCCCATGACACCTTTTTGGTGACCCCAGGTGAACCTTGGTGCCCCCCATGTGACCTTTGTGACCCAATGTGACCTTGTTGACCCCATGTTTCTGACTCAGTGCCCCATGTGGACCTGGTGCCCCATGTGACCTTTGTGATCCCATGTGACCTTTGTGACCATGTGACATTAGTGACCTTATGTGATCCACTGTGACCCATGTGACCTTGGTGACTCATGTCGCCATTTGACCCATTCACAAACCACGATTGCAGACGACACTTAGCTGTCCAACGGCACATGTATTTTTACATACATTTCGGTTAAACTTTTTTTGAAATGCCCTGCTGGCTAAAAGTACATACTGTGCCCTATTTACTTCACACTGGTAATTTTTTTGTATAACACTGTTCTCCAGTGCATCTGTGTTCCTTTCTAATCATCATTTGCCAAACTCATCATAAAGCCGTGATCGCCAACCAGGCGACACTTGTGGTTTGAGAACCGCCTTGTTATACAACAATTAAATCAGTTTAGAGGTCATATTTTTATAATGTTTATAATGTTAAAATATAGCAGCAATAATACAGGTGTATTTTTTTCAGTGTTTTTTATTAACATATTCAAATCATCTGACTCACAAGAGCATCACTCACTAATCGCAATAAAAATTAAACCCTAAAGTGGGCCATTATTGCACCGCCTGAAAATAAAATGACCCATTGCAGTTGAAATGCCTCTTTTCGTGGTCACATTTAACCCTAAAATTAGTTGTTTTTCGGTCAAAATAGGGTCATTTTCAAATCGTGCATAATTGGCCCCTTTTTTATACAGCAAAAAACATAGCAAACCATACAGTAACATGACAAAAAAACCCAAAAAACATAGATTATTAGATCACAAAACAAATCATTCGGAGAAAAGGGTCGTTTTTCATGTTTTTACCACGTGGAAATATAAACTTTCTACTATGCCTATACCATCTTCTCGGGTCTCGGGTTCTCGTCGAGACCGTACTACGTTTTCGAACTGACACTTTAGCTACAACATTAAACTAATTTATATAATTAATCTGGTATTTATATAAATTGGAATTGATTTGCATGGACACTTGCACGTTCTGGAAAATAGAGGCCCGGAGAAGTACCTTGGGCACCCGATTTTAGAAGTTTGTAGAGGTTGAGGGAGAAAGTTGAGGAGGGTCTACTCATTTTCAAATGGACCTCGAAACCTGACAAAGAAAGGAAGCATGCCACATGTTAGTCGACCCTGAATGATCCAACTATTAACCATTAAATGTGTTACTCAAATTAGCATTGCTTTTTGCGTTAACCATCAGAGGGTTTATACTTCTTAATTTTTGCATTTTGATGTTAGGACAAAACTTTTTGTACTAGTCTTGTGATTGTTGCTTCACCACAAATCGTTTTGTCACCTAATTTTCATTATGCTATATGCATCCTTTAACACCATAATTTTTTCTTTAATTCACAGGTTCATCCCACGTTTCTCTTGAGACAAATATTCACTCAGGTTTCACGAAGAAAACGACTCTATAGTCAAGACATGCGTTTTCAAGAAACGAAAGTTTTAGAACTGTTAATGTTTATCGCCAACTTGTAAAAAAATGCTTTCCACTAGAAAGTGGCATGTTGCTTTTAAAAAATTCACCTTGTACTCTGTTTGTATTTGTCAGAATAGGTAATAAAGCAAGATATTTTTGCCATGCGGGGGAAGATGGAAAGACACAACAAACATAAGCAAGGAGGACTGAGGGTTTGATTCATCGGAGGGAGGTGCCAATGGACCACTATGCTAAATTTAACAGGAATTTGACTAGAAACACATATATTCTTTGTTCCAAGTCAAATCTGCAGTGATCTGCATGTGTGAAATAGCTTTGGTGTCCCAAATTTTTTGACCCTCATAACTCCCTTAACCTTAAGACACCTCGATCCTCACCAAGAGGGTGGTTTATCAAATTTTCTCTCAAATTTTGGACTTTTGTCAAGCATAGACTCTTATTCTGATCGATTACAGCAGATTCTGAGTCAAATTTGACAGGCATTTTAACGATCCATATTTTTACAATGGTCGATAACGAGAACCTGTTCATACAGCAAATGGATAGAAACAATTTATCAGGGAAATCCTATAACCCATGCAGTGACCAGTAACGCAATCATAAGTTCGGGGAAGCCCTGAAAAATTTGGGTGTTGAGCAGTAACTTTTAGAAATCCTGAAGAGAAATTAGAATCTCACTAGTAATTTGGAGTGTGATGAGCTCTGATATGCTATCGGTGGTGTTCATAATTCGAAGTTTGTTAATCCGAACACGGGAATTGCATAGGCATTAATCCGAACATTTGTTTATTCATTTCCCAAAGGTTTGTTATTCTGAATGTTCGTTTATCTGCAGGTTGTGTTCAATCGAAGGTTCGTTATTGATGGTCGTTGATCGAAAATGAAATAACTTCATTGATCCGAAAATGGAATATGAATAAATGAATCTTATTAATTTTCGGATAAACTTTCGATAAAAGAACCTTAGGATTAATAAAAGCCCCTTCGAATAACAATTTTCGGATTATAAGACACACAAAATTAGAGATCCTTCCATAAACAAACCTTCGGAGAAATGCGTAGACACCATGTATCATGGCGATGAGAACGGGTATAGAACGAAAATCGTCTCTAATAGAAAAGGGTACACAAAGTGTCGGTGATTTAACTTATGTTGAAATTTACAGCTTCATATATGTAAAGTTACGTGAGTAGTTCCGTATTAACATCCCCACATTTCATAAAACGTCCATAAATATATATTATGCCTCAGTCACCAATCACAACCACGATGCATCCATCCACCAGAAACCGTCATATTCTTAGATTAAACGGAGGACCAAATCTAAATTTTGATAAAAGAGGACAAGCAGCGATTTGCTAATACGGAAACCATCGAAACAAAAAATCATCAAAAATCATATTTTTGTATTTTGTTACTGAATGGATATGCGAAACATAACCTGCAAGTGGGTTGGCTTGAACTGGAAATTCCGTGTATTGAAGACAAGGCAAGAGTAGTACTTTTACACGATTCTGTAATTTCTAACGTGCGTAATCAAAATTCCGCTTGAGATCTAAAAAGGCCTTCCGGTGATATCCCCAAATTTAAGCGTGATATTGTGCACACCTTGTTCCCAATACAGTTTGACCTAAAAACACTAAATCATATTGATCCTGTTTATTTGTACTGGGTAAATCAACAATCAGCTGGTTGTTTGTAGATTTTGAGAGCCATCTCTGTACGTCTATTTGCGGAAAACGTATACGAATTTCCCTCTTTATCACTATTTGGTGATCTGTTTCTATATTAAAGCAGTTTATTGGAATTGTACACCTTATCCCTGATTTATAAGTTAAAAAAATGCATCATCCACTTTTTTATTCGCTGGCATTATCGCTGCTAATCCCTTTAACGCGCTTTAATATCTATGTCAATTGTGATTTCTATTTCAATTACTTTAATCTAAACTTAGATTTGCCCTGATAGCAATCAAATTAGTTAGTTTTTCACACCGATGTCCCACCTGTGTCCCACCAGAATTTTGTTAACAGGTGGGGTGTTGGCACAATTACAACACCAGCAAAAGTGTCCCTTTACAATCGGTAAAATCTGTAAATTAACGACCGTATATGAAACTGTCTGATGTATTTGTTAAAGTTGGGTAACGTGTTATCGCAAAAGCATAAGGGTCCTAACGTATTGCAGCCCGTTGTGAGAAAGTCACACGCGTTGCGACATTTATCGGCAACACGTTGCGGTGTCGCCAATCAAAATCATGAATTTCCTGTGACGTATTTCAAAAATATAACTCTCATCAAACGCGTTTGCGCCTTCACGCGTTGCAAACCTTCCCAACACGCTTGCGGCAATACTTTGACCCTTATTGCATTCACAACGCGTGTGAAGTTTAAAACAGCTCGTTGTGAATCTCGCATCGCGTTGTGAAGCTCGCACGCTTTGTGATGCTCGCAACGCGTTGTGAAAGCCATAAGGGTCTAGACCTAAAATATAGATCTAGCTCCTTTGGTCATAACGTATTGCTGCAATGCGTGGTGCATCTATTTTTTTAAATACAACCCTCACAGAAATTATGATTTTGATTGCCGACGCCGCAACGCGTTGCCGCAACACGTTATGACCCTTACGGCCTGTGGACCTTAGCAAAGCGTTGCTTAAAGCTCGCAAACGCGTGGTGGAATGCTTGCACGCTGTGTGAGTTTGCCTAAACGCGTGGCTAGATACTTTTGCAATGCATTGTGGTCTATTTTTTGAAATTCACATAAATTTACATTTAACTGGCCAACAACCGTGCACGTGTTGTGAAATTGTGGCACGCGTTGCTACTTCCTCGCGAACGCGTTGCGGCCGATACGTTATTGCCTTTATGTCCTTATCAATAAACGTGTGTGTCCCCTATATATGTGATAAATGATGTATAACACTCTAAGTGGTTGCTGTTGCATTATTCCGGAAGGTTTTTTTTAAAATCCGAACACGGGCATTTCCTATACCATACGTAGGCGTTATTCGGTAAGGTTCTAAACGCGAAATGTTTTCCTTATTCCGAATGTTTGTTTTATTCCGAATGTTCGTTTATCCACAGTTGTGTTTATTCTGAAGTCCGTTTATAATCCTAAGGTCATTAAATAAGGTTCGTTGATCCGAAATGAAACGCTAAATGAGTCTTATATGTCTATAGTCTAATATGAAATTCTATTTTGACACAATGATTCTTATGTGAATTTTCGGATAAACGTTCTTATATTTCTTATTCTTTTTGGACAACCAACCCTCATATGACCACCTTCGAATTAAGGTGCAAGAGAGA
This sequence comes from Ophioderma brevispina, assembly GCA_023653785.1. NCBI lineage: Eukaryota > Metazoa > Echinodermata > Ophiuroidea > Amphilepidida > Ophiodermatidae > Ophioderma > Ophioderma brevispina. The sequence goes on along the minus strand of JAMKCH010067767.1, from coordinate 38,641 downwards.
TTTCACATATCAGGTCACGTGTCCATACACATATGACATCGAAATCTCGATTTTTTGCCCTGATAAAGCTTTCCAATCAAAAATACCCCCATCTAAAAGGAATTAAGCTGAGAACTTTTTCTTGGTACAAAAATTGTGAATTACTAATTTCGTATAGGACAAATAACGAAATTCAGCCTATGTTTTTATATTGAAAATATAGCAAAACCAGATTCACCTTTTCTCTCTTTTAAGACATTTTTGTAGCAAAAACAGGTTAAAATCTATTGAGTGGTCTAATCTACTATGAAATTACTATTTTGCCACAATATTTGGGTGTCCTCAAAAAATCCCTCTCGTCGTCACCTTATGTAGGCGAAAATGAACCTTAGGATACACAATTTTGGAATAACGCACCTTCGAAATACCGATCCTTCGGATAACGAACCTTTGGATCAATCACCGTATCGGATAAATCGTACCCGCTAAATACCCACCCTCGTTAATATTATGGTGTGATATTACGAGGTTTCTAAAAATAAAACCATGCAGACTATCTTTGACAAGATAATGAATCAAATTGACATGATTATTCACCTGTCGTGCACAATTACTTAGAATTTCTCGTAATTTGTTTTTACTCGTCGTCAAGAGACGATGCATTTTTCTTACGGGTGTATCGAAGCGCGAATGTTGTGAATTAAATTAAGTTTCGTGTTTACAATTGTGTAAAAAATATGGAAATTTTCCCGATGTACATAGCTATCGCGAGGAAACGGCTTACCTTGAGCGGATGATAACTACTTGGCATCTTTCTGAAGGAAACAGCCAGCTCTCAGATATGAATTCGAATTCTAAATCAATAAATCAACCAACCTCAAACCGTCAAACCAACCCCTGAAAGGCAGGTTGGGCAACCCACACTCTAACTCTAATACTCACTTACTCTGCCCTTTAAATTTCTGACAGCCAAGAGACCAGTATCGTTTCTAGTTAGCTCTAGCTTGATAGGGTTTTTGGCATTTGAAATTGCTATCTCTCTACCGATAGGTTCATAATTTGATAGGGACTGTTTTGGACTGGCGTTCTTGTCTATTTTAGCGGCCCTGGTTGGACTTTTTCTGGCGGTTTTTTGGTGCCTCTTTGTCCAACTCGGGCGTTGGGTTTGGGGGGGTAGCAGAATTCGTACCCTTTTCGACCTTCGTGTGGTATGTATGTAAACCTAGTTCTATGTTACCATTGCATTGTTAATGGTACTTTGAAATGTTTGAATCAGAGTACGTTTTTTCTTAGTTGTCATCTTACAACGTGTGGTTCCTAGTAACGTCGCTAGTTTGCGTAGTTTAGTGCAACTCCTCTGTTTTTTCCTTTTCCTCCACGGCACTTTTTAGTTAGCGGGGTTTAGCTCCTCCAACTACGCTGTCGTGCTTATCGCGCCATTTTATTTGGCGAGTAGACCTTTTTTGGCGCTGTTATTTTCCCTTTTTTGTGTCGCCTAACGCATGTTCATGAGGCAATACTAGTCCATTCTGTGTGTGCGATGTCCGTTTGTATGACTCGGTTAACCTGTTTTAAAAATCCTCTGGCTAAACGCTATCCCCTATTTACTTCTAACTTGATGCGATGATAGATTTAGGTGCCGCACATATTATGTGTAACTTTTTGCCTGCATATTTTTGCATATTCATGAATTTTAATTAGCTTATTTGCATATTTTTCAACATGTTCGGTTAACCTTTTTTGAAATGCTCTGCTGGCTAAATGCTACCCGATTTACTAAATACTTGTAGGGGTGATAGAGCGAGGTGCCAAAATATTATGTGTAGCTTTTGCTGCATTAATTTGCAGATTCATGAATATTAATTAGCTTATTTTGCTGTCAAAATGATAACTCTTTCACCGCAAGCTTTTGTGTGCAAGTTATCTGGATTCGTAATGGTGTATAATGATGTCAACTTGGTGGAAGGAGGCAGGTTAAGAGTTCTCAACCTGATTAGATTTTGGGCAATATTTCGGGCAAATACATTGCCAAATGAGCTAATATATGCAAAAATTAACGTAATCGCTATATTTTTGAAATGGTACAGTTGGATATGCAAAATTCCTTACTGCACATACGAGAACCCCATAAGTGGTGGGCTCTTTTGCCATTTGAAAGTTCCTGATACATCGGCTTAGGTATCAAATGAGCTAATTATTATGCCTAATTGCTGTATCACTCAAATGGTCACGGATATGCAAAATTCCTTTGCTACATGAAAAAAACTACTATACCATACATCTTGGTGTTCAATCACTATGGAGTGGAAGGGTGGGGTGTTTGGTGAGGGTGGGGTGTTGGGGAGGGTTGGGGTGTTGGGGAGGGGTGGTGTGGGGAGGGGAAGGGTGGGGTATTGGGGAGGGGGCATGGGTGGGTATTGGGGAGGGGTGTTGGGGAGAGGGCAGGGGGTTGTCAGTGGCAAGTGGGGTGCCCTCGGGGGGGTGGGTGTGCGCATCGGATAGGCGTGCGTCGGAGGAGGATGGGAGGGGAAGGGTGTGGTGACTGTACGGGAGGGACGGGCGGGACCTACCGTGATGGACTTGTGACCTTGGTGACTTTGTGTGATCTTTGTGACCCCAGGCAACCTTGGTGACCTCATTCGACCTTGGTGACCTCATTAGACCTTTTGACCTCAATATCACACCGTTGGCCCATTCACAAATGGGTGTACCAGGATGGTCGGGGTGGGTGTGCCAGGGAGGGGGAAGGTGTGCCAGGGAGGGGGAAAGGTGGGTGCGTTGGGGTGTGCGGGGAGCGGGAGTGCGTAGGGGTGGGGTGACCTCTGTGACCTGGTGACGCTCATGGGTGACCCTTGTTTTGACCCCATGTGACCTTTGTGACCCCACGTGACCTTTGTGTGCCCATGTGACCTTGTGACCCTCATGGTGACCTTTGTGACCCATGCAACCCTGTGACCTTTGTGACCCATATTGACTTCGTGCCCTCAGGGGACCTTGGTGACCTCACGTCACCTTTGACCCCATTCACAACGCGACGGCAGACGACACAAACGGTCCAAGGACGACGATTTTTTTTTCATACATTCGGTTACACTTTTTTTAATAATGCTCGCTGGCTAAACACTATGCCGATTTAATTCAAATTTGTCATTTTTGTATAAACAACCTTGACATTGTTCTCATTCTAATAATCATTTGCCAAACTTCTTTAAAGCAAGTGACGCGCAACAGGCGACAACTTGCAGGTTCGAGAACCGCCTTGTCTGTCATCATGGCTGTGTGCTCCCATATGCGCGGCCGCAAAATTTATTTGATGACCCCATCCCTTGCTGTTTGTCGCCCTTGTTGTCTCGCGAATCCTCTGTGTCCCTGTGTATGGCTGTAGTGATGCTACGGGGATCGCCTGGGAACAAGCTTGTGCTGCGGGCGTTGTCTTCGCCCGAAGAAGCCCAAAATAAGGGTAAAGGTGAGTGAGAGGTAAAGAAGAAAGAAAAAGGTAAGAATGGTGGTTGTAGCCTTGAGGCAGACTGTCGTGATCGATCGGGTACAAGGGCCGTACTGATCATCCGACTGTTGTCTCTTCCTCGGGTACCAAAGGAGCCGGGACGAGCTCCTGTTGGTCATCCGGGGGTGAGATATTAGGTTCGTGCAGATATTTCATCACGCTCCCACCTCCCCGCTACCACGGGTCTTTAAACCATGGGTGCGGGATTTGGGCAATGGGTGCAGGATTCACTACTGTGCCGTCTGCACCGGTCAACCCCACTCCTACGGGGGTGGGGAGGCCAGAGGGTTATCCCCGCAGATCACGGCGGGGTTGAAGTCCCTCATAGTTGGGGTTATCCTCCTGCGGCAGCAGGAGTCGAATAGTCCCACACGCTATGGGTAGTCTCCCCGTTTCGACGGGTCTGAGGACGACCTTGGGTTCTGCTCTTCCTCAGGGAGTGAGAGTGGTTCCCCCGGCGGCCTGCTTTAGAGCTGATTTCAGCACAAGGTTGTGCGGCTAATCCACTTGTGAAAGCACAAGGACACTACCTTAGTATGGTTCCAAGTCTTCCTCTCTTTAGGGGAAGCCGCGATCCCAGGGGTCGACCTTGATGTCTAAAGGATGTTCATAGGTCCCCTTTTCGGATCAGCGGACAGCCGTGTTACTTCAATGACCTCGACGTCCATTGGCAACTGGCTTAGCTTCAGTCTGCTTGCGAGCACCAACGGGGTTGATCAATACGACGGGCTATCTGAAGCGACTTCAAATCACCACGCAGGGTGTCTGTCGCCACTCCAGGTGTGCTTAGAGACCAATTGAGTCGAGGTCAGACTTCAACCTTGAGTCCTCAGCCCATTGTGCCGGCGCTTAGTCATGCTTCACGCACAACAAGGCGGGTTGCACTCTCTTTGGTCAATCGCCCGATTGATTCTTTCAATCCTGTTTTGCTTAGGGCAACGACCTCAGTCGATGCCCTCGGTATACACTCAGGCAGGTGGTATTGTCACTGCACAGCCGAAGTAGTATTTACAAGGCCGCGATGATGAGCCTTTTGTTTGAAGGGCAACCGGTGAACAGGGTACCGTCTCAATAATCCCAAGGCGATTTTGGGTACGGTTCAATCACCTGAGGCAGATTGTGGCACTCCAAGCTGAATGCCAGTACATGGTCGTGCTGATGTTCGCGCAGGGGGAGGGTGGTTGGACTTGAAAGCCAAATGGCGGGGCGTTCGCTCCATCATGGCCAAGTCCGATTACTTTGGGACAGTTTGGCCTCGGACACAGTATGCTCATTATCCAACAATGGTCCATGGAAGTGTGGGTTGGCTCTAGGGCATGTATACCTCAGGGTATGCCGTGGCAGCTTGGTGGCCCCAAGGGTTACCCGCCTCAAGCATCTGGGTGGGGCCCTCCCCCTCATAACCCATCTCAGAGATTGGGTTGGATTGCGGGAGCCCGGCTCGAGGGTGGAGTACTAGCTCGAAGCCGCCATGGGAGTGGTTCTCGTAGTGGTACATCTCCGGCAGGAGGGGCCTGACGAGGAATCCAGAGTCTTCTCCCTCAGGGTCGAGAAGTTTTTGTGAGATTCCCCTTCTCGAGGGAGGAAGAAGAGCAACTCAGGTACTCTCCCCGGGTGCCTTGAGTCTGTTGATAAAAGAAGCGAATTGCACACATTCCTTTCCCGCCTTCTCGAGTTGAGCCTTACTTGAGAAATGCGGCGGTATGCCTGGGTCTCTCTGTGGAGGAGCAACTACGGAGGAGTCAGGAATCCCAGTTACGCTGGGGGAGGTGGGTATGGCTGGACGCTCCCTACGGGGGTCCGGAGTTTGCTGAGTTACCAGTACCCATTGATGTGCATTCAGCTTTGAGCATTTGCTATCTTCCAGGTGGACTTTTGCCCTGTGGGTCATTTTTCCACTTCCTTTAGGGTTCCTGAGGAGATATGAGGACTCTCTCAGGTTCCCTTAATGGAATGAGGATTATTGCAAACGCACCTTCCGTCTGGTTCTTGTTCGTCGCCTCCAGAGTACTCCCTTTCTGGGAGGAGGAAATTAGGTCGCTTGATGAACATTTCCGGGCGCAACTTCGTCTGGGGTCATTCCAGGTTACCTTGCTTCAACCACTTGTTTACTTTGCTCCCAGGCAGTACAAGTGGAGAGGGAGTTCTAGTCTCTCCTATGAGCAGTGCCTTCTCAAACTGATTCGGAGATGGTCCAATTGCCAGGTTAATGAGTCGGATTTCGTTTGGCTCTTAGTCAGCTTGTTTACGCGCGAGCATGCATGCAGGATTAAGAAAGGCTATGGAGTGACTTGGCGACGATAGTTACGTGATGGGAGCCCTGAATCAGTCTACACTATTAGGGGAGACCCTTTGAAAGATCCAAGTTCCGCGTCGGGCTCCGCAAGGTCCGAAATGAATCGGAGCTGCGGCCAGTCAATGGCACCTCTGAAGGGTGATTTCTCTAGCAAAGCGCGTAAGACCACTAATGTGGCAGCACCTGCGCAGCCGTCGTGAGTAGCCCAGGGACAGCTGCTCCTGCCCATTCACTAAGGGATGGTGCCTTTTCTTCTTACTGCTTCCAGAACAACGCAAGAGAAGGAAAACAGGGTGGAGGTCCAGAAACAAGGGCAAGAAGTCTTTCTGGACAGAAGGCGTCTTTCACCCATGTCTACGTACCTAAAGCATCAAGAGGGGCGATGGGAATCAGCAGAAGAGGATTTGAGGGTCTGGAGGTCATCGGTTGCAGCTTTCACCTCTGATTCCGACCCAGGGACCAAAGTCCTCCAGTGGGGCGGTCCCGAAACCCATACTTTCCCAGACAAATGGTGGATTCCATCACGGACGTGTGGGTATGCGACGGAGGTTCGTCGGGTTTCGCTAGAGTTACTTCCCCTCTCCCGCCGTTCGGTACCAGGTGTGGTTGCCAGGTGGCCGGTGTGATTTAGATCGGAGACGAGCTTACTGGAGGGGAAGTTCAGGACTCTACGGTCCAAGGGCGCCGTTATCCCAAATCAGTGTGAACCCCACGAACGGTTTTGGTCGAGCTTCTTTTTTGCCCTCCCAAAAAGACAGGGGATTTGGCGACCCATCCTGGAGTCTCAAGCCTCTCTACAAGTTTATCAGGCCAAAGGAAAATTCAGGATGGAGACCTTGACCGCCGCTGCTCAAAAAAAAGAAATCCAACGATCAAGGGAAAGTGGGCTACGTTCATTGGATCTGAAAGACGCATACCTGCATGTCCCTATTCATCAGGATTATCAGCGGTTCCTGCAGTTTCAAATTCAGAGCGAGGCTTAGGTTCCGCTGTACCCGGACGGTCTTTCGATCTCCGCACACGCGTCTCTCACGCGAGTGTGAAGGCGTGGCGATCGCTCTCCGGAGAGGGGGATACGTCTTTCCATCTACCGGGACGATTGGTCTTATCGTAGCCGGTCGTCGGGATCGGCTTCAATCACAGCAGCCTGGGTGCTAAGGACAGTTATGGAACTTGGATTTCATGGAATTGACGAAATCCAATCTAGTTCCGTCCCAGTCGCATCTTTATCTGGGGGCTCGACTGGATCTGGCTCGAGGGTTAGCGACTCCCTCGCCGGAAGCGAATCAGCAAACTGGTCGCATATGTGTGCGAATTCTTTTAGATTCGCACAAAGCCCCAGCCTTTGATGGGCTGAAAGTTCTGGGGCTCATGGCCAGCATGGTTAGATTGATTCCTTAGCGGTTACCATGAGAGCATTCAACTCATTTCCTCAGTCATTTGACAGAGGTTGACGAGGGTTGGAGGATAATTCCGCGGTCCGAACTTTGAGTCGCCCAGACTAGAGTGGTGGGCAGATCGTCGGAACGTGGCGGTAGGCTTTACGTTGCTCCCCGTTATGATCCAGGTTACAGTTAAATAAGGACGCATCATTGACGCGGATGTGGGAGGCCACTTTAGACCGATTCCAGAGTCACGGTATGTGTCTCCTCAGGAAGTCAGAACCAGATCAAGGTTCTGGAATAGGGGCGGTTCACCGTCTCTCCATCAGTGTCGAAAATTGGTTCGGGACAGCACGTGTTGGTTCAGTCGACATTGGACAGAGTTGTCGTTCTGAACAGGACCAGGGGGACTCGCTCCACGCTGTGTAGATACCCACTCGCAGACTACTAGCTGGTGCATCGAGTGCCGGGTCTCATTGGTAGCCGTCCATAGTCCGGGCGTGACCAATGTCTTGGCAGACAACGCTTTCCAGACGCTTACCCTCTGACTCCGTCGGCCTGTGGGCGCTCGGTCTCGTCACGGTCTGGCGCAGAAAATCTTGTTCGAGATGTTCGAAGTCCCAGTATCGATCTGTTTGCGCGGCACAGAAACTCACCAACTACCGGTGTTCTGTTCATGGGGAGAGCCCAGGGGCTATCCACGGGGGTGCGTTGTCGAATTGGAGTGGGAAGGGGATAAGGCGTTACGCCTTCTTACCCCCATTCCAATGATCCCCAAAGGCCGGACCCAAAATATCGACGTCCGAAAGCTACGGTTCGGTTGAAGCTCCGATGGACAGACAGTTAGGTGGTTCCCAACCCTTCTGGAGCTCTTGGTCGGTAACCTCGACTTCTACCGCAGGTTCCCGATCTTCTCAGAATCCCAGGCACCGACGCCAGATTCCACAACGTAGATCAAATTGCAATTGACTGCATGGCTGTTATTCGAAAATCAATCCAACGAGGAGGGGATTGTCTAAAGGAAATCTGCAGAGTTTGTTCGTCAGGGGTCGACGACAATCGACACTCAAAACTTAATCGCCCCGTCTCCATACGTATTTCTAGTGGGTGCAAAAACAGAGATTTGTCTCCCACTCGTGCCCTGTAGATAAGGTGCAGGTTCTTGGAAAACGTAGATTCGACCTTAATTTACAGGTGGATACGGTTCGCGGATATAATTCCGCGCGATAAGAGTATCTCCGAGGGTTTTCCGATGGGTCGTCTCTCAGTGATAACCCGGAGGATTAATCATCTTCTTAGCCGGCTTAAGGGCAATACTAGACATCATTCCAGGCCTATGGTCGCTCATTGAGCTCTTGACTAGGTTGCTTGGCTATTTCAAAGGTGCTCCTTTGACCTGCTCTCGGCGGCGTGATAAGGGATAGTACCCTATAAACTGCCTTCTTCGTGGCCTTGGCTTCGGGGCGGAGATGCTCGAATTGATGTGATTGTGATAGGCAGTCACGCGGTTTCTCGCGGCATGGGGTAACCCTTATTTTTGAATGGGTTTTCTGGTGAAAATGTAAAGGTTATTTTTCGCGGAGAGCCTTTGAGGTTAGACTATATCACGAGATATAATCCTAGAAAGACGACAAGTATGGTGGCCCAGTTCGATGCCCTTGGGATTCTTGAGCGTACAAGAAATGTTAGTGGTGACACGCAACAACTTTTTGTGACCACCAAAAGGCCTTTTAGGGCAGGCGCCAATAAGCTTTGCTCTGTGGGTGGTTTGCGTGAAGTATTGGAAAGGTTGGGAGCCCTGTTATTCGGGGTATCCACGTCAGCCCATTCTACTAGGTCAATGTGCCCTTCCGGGCTTTTCAAAGGGGAGTTCGCTTTTAAATCGATGTTATCAGAGGGACGTTGTGGCGAACCCCTATTACTTTCATCAACGCTTTCTGTAAGACCTCGTCTTCGGAAATTGTTGATGCAACATCTTTCTCATCGGCTGTCCTACTTGGTGCTATTCGATAGCCAAATAGGTGAGTGTTCTTTGTAGCAATTTAGCCTAGACCATAGGCCTAGCGTGTTGCTTAGGCTATCTTGTTGCTAGGCCTCCTTTGGGTATTGTAGGCCTACTGAGACTGCCTTCAAAGTCTGTTTTTTCCCGTGTTCGGGAAATACCTCAAACCTTAGCAGTATTTACGTCACGGACGAGATTCTCTCACCCCCGCCTTTGTAGCGGTTGCTAGTCTGTACTGAGGTAGATGATGCAAATTAGTTATCATCTACGCTTCAGGTAAAGCAGTAATCCGCTGATAGATATCCAAAAACTAATTTGTTTATCTATCTATACAGGCTTAGCATGCTTACCTTGATGTAGATGCCCTCCCGCGCCATCCCTTTGAGGGGAATCTCTTCTCTTGGGGTGGTTGTGTAATTAAAGGGGCGGAGTATAGTGGGGGTGGCCCAGCCTGCCTTTCAGGGGTTGGGTTGCCGGGTTGAGGTTGGTGATTTATGGATTTATGAATAGGAATTCATATCTGAGGGCTGGCTCTTTTCTTCAGAAAGATGCAAACGTAGGTATCATCTACGTCCAAAGGTAAGCAGGCTAATCCTTATAGATAGATAAACAAAAAGTTTGTGGGATTGCTGGGTGAGTGAGCGAGAGAGAGAGAGAAAGAGAAAGGAAAGGGGGGTGAGAGAGATATTAAAACAGAAACACAAGTAAGTACGGATTCTTTATCAGTCTGCAGAATTGCAGAAACCACTCCCTCCTGCAAACACACCAATGTTAGAAGATTATTATTTAAAATTGATCAATATGATACCATAATAGCCACTCATTACAAATGAATGGCTTTCTTTCATGACCAAGACCTGTGAGGAGTATTCTTTAATGGAGAGGATCTTCCTGTCGGCTTTCTCCATCGACTGGACTCGGAGAGACTTGCAAATGGAGCAATTTCCGGGTTGGCATGGTTGGAGAGCAAACTCTACTCCTCTCGCCGAAATCATTGGCGTTGGTTTACGAGGACGGTTTGTCCAGACTAATGGGATGAATATGATCAATTATCCTGAATATGATCAACCACTTTGGTCGGGTGGTTTCCTGCATAAGCTGGTCGTATATAACTTTAATCTGTATCCTAAATTTTTCCACTTGTGTCATGAAAAATCTCAAATCAAGTTCATTCAGCAAATATTCCCAATACAAGATACATCTAGAAATGCATTTGATGGAATATCATCCAAGCTGCGATCGAGCCGATTATATATATAACGGTAACCGATTCTACAGAATGACTGAACCCGTTCATATTCAATATCTCCGGCTTTTCATGACGGTCGTCAAAAGAAACTTGGTCAACCCTATATAAAGACATGTGGTATTGTGGCATAAAGTCTTCTTGAAACGTAAAATCGTAATTTGTGGGTAAGTTTTAAAAACAAATTTGAACGAAAAAACGTTCATGGGTGATTGTAAACAGCCTATATCCTGAAAATAGCATCAATTTTGTGGAAAGGTGCGAAATTTGCTTTTCTTGAATATAAATTATGATTGAGGTGGTGGGTGCTTGATCCCTTGCAAAAATCGGTTTTCAAGGCATTTTCTAATTAATGCAAAGCCACATTTATCCATTCATTATAAATGCCAATAGCAATTTCACGAGAGGAAGAGAGAGAGAAGAAAGAGAGAACTTGTGGGTCTTGAGAGACTTAGCAAAAAGACAGGCGAATTTTGGCGGGGGCAAAGAAGGTGCGCGTTTGCAAAGGAGAGGGGGAATTTATGGGGGCCGGGCGGGAATAATATGGAAAAATTTTGAGAATAAGTGGAACATTTGAACATTTTAATAAAGATTCCAAGTTGCATGTACCAGTGTAAATTAAATATTTGCTTTTCTTTTTGACCACATCACAGTAACTGTTATTCGCTAATAACAATTTACAAGGTTGCACTGTTTAAGGGTATATCATCGTATATACAATTCAATAGGAGAAACGTGTTTTGAATTTCCATTATACGACTTCTTATTTGTGTATTTTTGCCAACGATATCGAATTTAAATGAAACAGAATTCCTGTGTGTGAGGAGTTAAGCTTTGTCATGCGGAAAAGTATGGATTTAACTATTAGTTTATACCATGGAGTTACTCCATGGTTATACCATCCAGGCAGTCGTATTATTTTGTATACCGTGCACCTAAATTAATTTTACTTTCTAAACATCTATAAACTGAAACCAAAATACCCTAACATGCTATAGGATCGTTCTGGTGCAAATTCAGTACATCGTTAATATAATCAAAGAGTATAGACCGGCGTGTGCGCAAAACATGATTTTTGGGGGGTTGCGTATTTTAAGTTAGTTAAGAGGATTTCTAATCAAAGTGATCCCATTACAAAAAATGTTTTGTTTTTACAACATAATGATCATCTCGGGTTAATGTGTGGCATTCGATAATGGTATGGTCTATTTTGATTTCCGGGGTTGACTTACAGACCTTGATTATTTTTGCAAGATGATGTAACACTTTAATTATATAAAGAATTGTTAAAGAAATGATTTATTCGACATCCAATGTACATAACTGTAATTACTCAAATGTCAGGTGTTTGGTGTATAACGAAATTAAAGAAAAAAACCTTTACGCAAACGGTAAAATTTGGGAAAGGCCATAAACATTCGCGAATGGGGCAGGACATAAGGAAAGACACACAGACTAATTTGTCTGTGTAAAACCTGCTTAGACTAGTCTAAGACTATCATCACAGAGATTGTATATCATGTATAGCCCAAAATCGTATGCCCCACTTTTGAGATATTAACACCTACTATCGAATGCCCCATTTATCTAAATGTCTTTTATCATATCTTTTTCGTGAATTGAAGGCAACATGCACTATCACATCACCGTGATTTTGCTAAATCCGGAAATAGAAAAAATCATTAAAAATTCAGATTTCTGCTGTCTGGTTACCATTAGTAATACCTTTACCAAACAAATATTGACTGCTTCGGGTGGATCACTTATACGCCTATTACATTGATTTCAGATTTGAAATTTGTAAACCTATATTGATTTTGTTTTCACATATTTCTTGCGGTTTTCGGTTTTTCTATAATTTTCATTAATCATCCGTCTGGTGAAATTTTTCATAATACAGATTAAATATTGTATCTAAACAAAAAAAACAAAAAGAAAAGAATCATCTATATCAACAAAATTGTAACACTTGTATTTTTTAAGATAGACTCTCACTGTAATCGTATTGGAATTGATGTGTATGTATGGCAACGCACCAATCACACCGTATATTCACAATTATAACGCGTTGGGATATAGATTAGATGTGATAAAAAATGAGATTTGAACGCGATTTGTGACTATCTTCTATAGCATCAACATTATTATAACTCTTTTTCGTTAGATTTTCAAATAGGAGGCAATTCTCCGCGGGGTGGGTAATTTTCCGCAATACAAATTGCGCCCGATATGGGCCATTACGTGCCCGTATTTTTTAATCTGGCAAATAAATTAGAAGAACACTTTTCTTTCAAGGATGTCTTATGTAGTTTCAAAAATCGGTGGTAAAGTTTAAAGACGATTAATCAGGAAATATACACAATGTATCAATACGATAGAAAAAGAATCTCATCGTGAAGCATCGTCGTGTATGTCGTGCCTATATCCCGTTTTTCATGTTTAACCCTGGGTATACAAAACGCTATTATTAAAAATGTTACCAATTATTAACGGGAATTAATAATACAGGCACTCTTAGAAATAATGGTTCAAAGAAGAACTTTTTGTCCCGTATATAGCACACTGTAAAGGTTCTATAAATAACATTAAGTAATATGAGAAACCTCTTGAGATTAATGGGCCTATTAAATGTACACTGTTACGAGTAAATCAATGCGATGGCGACATGTTTAGAACAAGTGTTAGAACGTTTAATACATTTAAATGAACACATTGATGTTATGTCATTTTTTTTAATATGTGTTTAGATTCTAAACACATCTAAACACAATTAAGTGTCAAAATAGTGTTTAGATGTGTTTAGTATGTTTAAATCTAAACACGTTACGCATTTGAAATGACGTTTAGGTGTTTAGATTCTAACATGAATGTGTCATTTAAAAATTCTAAAACACTTGTTCTAACATGTCGCAATCGTAGGGATTTACGTGAAGGGACGCTTTTTAATGGTTGGGGTTCACATGAGATTGATATGGTAGTAAGTGAAAGGGCTGAGTGAAGAACCATTGGTTTCAAAACAATTTAGTGGACCCAATATAAATTATTTCTTTCTGTCTATATACCAAGAACCTCTGAAGGGTAGTTGCTTGCTAAACCGACGAAAGTAAAGTTTAAAAAAAACGCTAAGCTCATTGCGATTGCCGAGTATATCATGGGCTTATAGCCACCATGATCTTATTTGAAAATTACAAATGCGTTAGTAAATACATGAAAAAAGTACACGGCACGTTATTCTGTTTGATAATTGATTTCATCTTTTTTTTAAAAAATGACATTGAAATTGAAAGTAAAAAACCTCGACCCTGTATAGAGCTAATGAAATAAGTTGGAAGTCAAGGTAGAAGGGTTATTGCAAGCCATAACGGCCATAACGTATTGGCGCAACGCTTGCGACATGTCGGCCACGCGTTGCGAGAAAAGGAGAAAGTAGCAACGCGTTGCAGCCTTGGCCAATTCGAATGCCGAATTTCTGGGGAGTATTTCAAAAATTAGACCAACAACGCGTTGCAACATATCTAGCAACCTTGTGGAAACTCAACAACGCGTTGCAAGCCTCAAAAACCGTTGCGACCGTCACACCGCGTTGCAAGCATTCACAACCGTGTTGCGATGGTTCACAAGCCAGAAGGGTCATAACTTATTGCCGAAAAGCGTTGGAAAAAGTAGCCACCGACGTTGCGACATTTCGGCAACGTGTGCGGCCCTCGGACTTAACAACAGCATGAATTTCTGCGACGTATTTACAAAAATAGATCCACAACGCGTTGCGACAAGACGTTATGACCCTGATGGCATTCGCAACGCGTTGCAAACCTTCACGACGCGTTGCGAGCTTCACAACGACGTTGTGAAGGCAATAAGGGCATAACGTATATTGCCGCAACGCGTTGTGAAGGCTTGCAACGCTGTTGTGAAGGCTTGCAACGTGTTGGGAAGGCTTGCAACGTGGTGTGAAGGCTTTTCAACCGCGTTGTGAAGGCTTGCAACGCGTGGTGAAGGTCGCAAACGCAGTCTGTGAGATTATATTTTTGAAAATACCTCACAGAAACACAGATTTGATTGGCAGACACCGCAACGCGTTTGCCGACATGTCGCAACGCGTTGTGAACTCACACAGCGTTATGTGACGGTTTGCAATGCTGTGGCAAGTATCTAGCAACGCGTGGTGGGGCTAATTTTTGAATTTTCTGAAATACGTCACAGAAGTTCACGATTTGATGGGCTTAAACCGCAACGGGTTGCTGATGAAAATGTCGCAACGCGTTGCGGCATACTGCTATGGCCTTGTGGCTTGCGATAGACGGTCAGTGGATGACAATTTATTTGACCACGACTTACCAAAGCAATTGAGCGTAAAGCCCAGTGAAAGAAGAAAAATAAACTTTGCCACTTTACATTCAAACACTTGCAAGAGAAATTATAGCACGCATATAGTTGTTAATAAAATATTTGTCATTCGGATTCCATGTTATATAACCGACCTTTGACTTGCTTTGATAGTTTGGGAACCTTTAGTGTTTAGTGGCCAGGTTTTGTGTGGTCTAGCTTTAACATTCAAATGGATGTCAAACTACTATAAAGAGGTGATCGACAAGACCCTTTCAGCCAACAACCAAAACTTTGAAACAACCCAAAACAGTGTTGTTGTAAAATGGGATTAGTAAAAAAGGTTGTTAGATATTAAATGCATTTAAATATCAGTTGGAAACAAGGAAAATGCAGAGGGAAAATAACATTGACAAGAACAACACCAATGCATGCATGGACATATGGCTTCATGTCAGAAAATTTATCTAAGTCATCTTGACAGGTTTTTACGCTTCCATAGTCGTTTGAATGGAATGAAAATGACTGCGCGGAGTATCATATAGCTATAATGAAAGGGGAAAATGCATGAATCACATGAGTTTGAATCGTTGCTGAACTTTCAGACAAAAATCACATGGCCTTATAGTTGCTATTCAACACCTTGCATTATATGTTTGTTTGTGTTAAAGATACATGATGAGATTTCCAGGAAGAAAGCGCCCCCAATTTTTCTCGAACCCCGTTTTTTTTACATATTTGGAATGCTTACCAATGTATGGATCACACCTAAAGTGAATAAGCCCGAATACGCCGTCTTTATGTAAAGATGATGATTTAAAGCTGATTTAAAAAGAACTGTCCTAGGCCTATTTAAATTTGAAGGTTCTTCATAGAACTTTTAAGGTTCTTGATAGAACTTTAACACTGCTTAGGGTGAAAAAATCAGGAACCAAAAAAGGTGCTATGCTTGAACCTTTATTTTAGAGTGTATAGTTACAGGATTTCTAAGAATAAAACGTCATATTTCTCATCCTGTATAAATTTTATGTAGATTTTAATATATTTCATTCTCAAAACTACCCCCCGGTGTCTACCCAGTAGCTTCAGTCAAACCACAACCAAAGCGTGTTATTGCCATTTTTATCTTTTTACCAACAATTTATATACCCGTGTCTGGAAAGCTTTCCGTATTCTGTATATATCCTTATCATACTCCCAAAACTCCCGTATATTGCCCTTCACTGTAGTTTATGAAACTCCATCGAGTCAAATTATATCATATTGTAATTTTTTCATAATTCTTTAGTATCATACTTTCGTCATGTCTGTAGCTTATGTAGTGTACTTGTGTTAATAATTAAAACGTCAATATTTCATCCCCGTATAACTTTCGATTCTGTTAACTTTTTTCTTCTCAAACGTACTCCCCGTGTTGTGCTAACCCGTTAAGTCTCCGTCACACTCCCTCTTTTTTCCTTGTATCTCCTCAAAATTCCGTTAATATAAAGTTTCTCGAAAAGGCGGATAGCCTAACACTTAAGTGACAAGGGGTTACCCTGTTGGTGCCCGGGGGGGGAGGGGGGGGGGGGGGGGGTTGGTCCATGACCCCCTAAGGAAACTACGTTTCCGAGGGACTTTTGTTAGAAATTTATACCACATGTGTGTGAAGGGTCATAAGACAACCCCAAATCAGAAATTAAAAAATATTTTTTTTTATTGGGTGCAAATTAGGGGCAAAATATTGTTTCAAAACACGAGAAACATGGGCAAAAGACGGAAAACATTCAAATGAGCTTGCGCTTAACATCAAACTTTTCGAAAACTTATTTTATGTTGATATCTACTCTAGGAAACCCAAATTACAAGATTTAACAAAAAAAAACTTAAGGTTTAGGAATCTGTATTTTTTACGGGTGTGGAATTTTTCACATTTCCCATAGACTTTGTACAAGTAACGGTTTTAGCAATGTCTACAATGAAACATTGTTTTGTTTTCAGCACAAAAGGGTAATATTTTTAATGTTATATTATTTGTTTACTTATATGTGTGAACAAATATCAGCAAAAAAATTAAAAATATTAAATACTTGATTTTTTTTTAATTATTCTTCAGTGACTTTCCGTTAGTGCCAAGTGGGGGTCAATGGACCCTCACTAATTAACTCAATTAAACGGATTGCGATTAATTTTTTGGTATGAAAGAAGCGCATTTAAAGTAAGGACAATTACAAAAAATTCGGCGCGAAAAACCCACGCGTTTAAGCGGCCAGCGCGGAAAACAAATTGGAGGGTCCCTAGGCACTTAAGTGCTAATTGGGCTAATTCCAGAAAAAAAAATTGCTCTCCATAGAGGGCAAATTTTTGTTCACAAAATATCTGGAATTCCTGGGCTACCTTCCATGAATGATCTGGAATTCCAGAAGCTACCTGCCGTAAATTACCAGGAATTCCGGACACTAAACTTCCGTAAATTCCCGGAATTCCTAGACTACCAATGTAAAAAAAATGGAAGCCCAGATGATTATGGTTAGGGGTTATAGAGGGTGTTGAAAATATGATTTTTTTCCGTAAAAACACTGGTAGATTCCGTCACCCTCTACCTTAAAAGGCTGGAATTCCACTCTGTAATTAACATTAAATTCTGGATCCAGATTTCAAAGTGACAAAAAAAGTCTGGAATTCGGGCGCCCTCTATAAGAGGGGGGGCATTTTTTTCTGGAATAGCCCTATCGATGTGTGAATCAAAACAAAGTATCAAGTCCTGTTGTTCCCGTAGTTGGTATTTTCACCTCGTAAATTTGCAACCCCGAACCATATCTAAATTGTTTTCTTTTTCCACTTTTTCTAATAACCCCTGTATTCCAGCATTACCGTATTATTTGTTCTCATAGGCCCAAAATTTGCAGTATACGTGCCCGTATGCCTATGTACCTACTTAAAGTGTCAGGATTGCACTGGCTTGCACCCCATTGTCCTCACCCGTAAACGGGGTCCTCACATATAAATCTGTCGTGCAAGA
Organism: Ophioderma brevispina; assembly: GCA_023653785.1. NCBI lineage: Eukaryota > Metazoa > Echinodermata > Ophiuroidea > Amphilepidida > Ophiodermatidae > Ophioderma > Ophioderma brevispina. The sequence continues at coordinate 20,904 of JAMKCH010067767.1, read as the reverse complement.
AGCGTTGAAGAAAAAAAAAGAGTCATCCTAAAAGTCTCAGTTAGCTTTTGTTTCTCACACTCTCCGGTGCAACTATGACAACCCGGACCCGCCATACAGTGACAACACACTTACCGCGTGTACGCTGTTCACGGCACCCAGTCTGCGGGCGGCGCGTTGATACAAGGACGCAAGCCACAGCGAAATGGTGCTTTTGACAATAAGCATAGCACGCGCGTCAGTAGCAACCGACCGTGTTTCCTGTTATTTCAATAGTAACGAAAAGTTTATAAAATGAATGTCCAAAAGCCCCATGCATGGTTTACCCAACCAATGTACAAAAAAATCAGAACTCGAGGATAGAGCATTCTATTCAGGCACTTTTTTTCTATTCAGGCATTTTTTTTCTATTGCAGGCATTTTATTAGCGCGCTCTTACAAGGATAAACAAGTATCACAGCGCTTAACAATATTAATTAAACTATTTTAGGACAGAGACAAAGCAACTTTTAAAATGGCAGCAGCTAATCAGCGCCCTGTTGCTACATCCAAAACATTGACGAGGACACCCCACATGGGAAGTGAGAGCTTTTCATGGTTCATTTGCCATATCAATGAACCATGAGGGGAGTGGCAATTCTGATTTTAATCAAGAGCTCCTCTTACAAATAAATCCAGAATTGAGTACCTAGAATAAATCAGCAGTACGCGAACCACTGAGATATGAACCAACGCCCACGGGGGGACCATGGGGACCAAGGCACGCTCTCTAACCGTAGGACAAACCCCTTCGAGAACACTCGGGAACAAGGTTGCGAATCTCTCTTTTATTATATAGTGTAATACACAAGTAAACTACAGGTTATAGTTTGACAAGTACAATTTGTATAGTTACCAGGTTACACCCAACAATTCCCCCTATACCCCTCGAGGTATGGGGTGGTAGTACAAACGAGGTGCGTAACTTGTAATTTCACATGCAGGTGGTCAAAACTATTCCTTATGTTAATTGTGAGAACATTACAAAACCATATGAGACCATTTCCACTGAAATTGAAGCATTTTTTAGTATTGGACCCCGTAGATGATCAAATTTAACCTTGACCTATAATAACAGTTTTCGCTTATAACTACATAGGGTGTATAAGTCGGAGATAGTATACAAATATTGACTGCTATGAGGGCATGGTTGAAAGTATATAGGCCCAAGTTGATCTCGAAACCATTACTAGTGCCCCGAGGCGTTAAGCGAAGGGTCATCATAGTATGGGTCGGAGATCACCGAGGGCCTTATAGTTCAACCATGCTCCGATTAAAAAGCAGTCAATATTTGTTTTACAAGCATGGTTAGAGATTTTTTCCAAGAGTGATTTTACTCTTGGGACCAAATTTCTAAGGGTGTGAAAATGAAATTCCAAGAGTTGAAAATTTTTTAAGGCGATCGCAGTCGATTTTTCCGTGAAACCTAATTGTGCCGTATTAAAAAACTGCCATAATGTTACATTTAAAGCGGCATTAATGTTGATGTATTATGTCTCATTTTATCCTCTATTGTAGAAGTTCCTGACTTTATCATTAAAAGGAAATTCTGCAAAGAGCCCAAAACACCGATGAACTAACTCAAACCAAAATTGGAAATAAGCCAATGCCTGCTAAAGCATAAAATATAAAGGAGCAAATCTATCAGGAGCAACCGAGGTGATTTCTACAAATTTTGATAGCCCCCTGCAGCCTAAACGTCACCACCCACCCCAGCAAAAATATGGCACAGTGTATCTTTCCCAAACGAAAATGGGTAAGGTCTCACTACTACACCCAAAAAAAATGATATGGGACCCATCGGTGTAAGAAAAGAAAATAAAATCTTAAGTATTCTCCAACCTAAAAAAAAAAGTGAGTAGACCCCTCCCCACGCCCCCCCTAAAAAAAATGAGTAGGACCCCACCTCCATCCCCGGCAGTCTGAGTATAACCCCTTTGAAGTTAACAAAAAAATAAATAGAATTAAATTGTGTCACTGACTATTTGAAAGTCATTAAAATTTCAAGGCCTTGTGACATCAGGGAAGTCTAGAAACAGCAAATATTTCCAGCATTTTATGCATAATTCATAGGGTAAAATAGGTCTGACAACTGGGATTTCAATTATGATCAAAAAAGTATTTTTGTTCAAATCTATTAAACTTCTGCACATGATTTGAAGAATATTTTGATTAGAAATTCGAGTAGCCTTTCGGATCCCTATCACCTCATATATCCCCGACCATGATTACAATAAGATGCTTTCCAATTATAATTTAACGTATCATAAAAACACCATAGAAATCATATACAGATTTTTATAGAGACTTCAATATAATTGAGACTAAGTAATCACCCACTAGCCTGCCGTCGGCAAGGGTTGTTTGTGGTGCGGCCAGCGGGTGAGGGTATTTTGAATCAATCCCACAAGCATTGGGATTGTGGCCTATACGTACTGTACAAAACTTATGTCAGGACTTAGGGGTAAAAAGTGTTCAAAATTTAAGCACACAGGACATGCCATAATCACGCTAAAAATCCCTAAGTACTAATGCTTGTGGGCGAAAATGAGAATAGAGTCAAGATTTTTATGTGTTAAGAATAGGATTTGTGTGGGTATTCAATGACCCTGTTGATTGTGCAAAATTCCCAAAACGTGGGGCATTGTGGGATTGACTCAATAACCCTCTGGTGGGGGCATAGGCAGCTGCAACTTGGGGGTCAAACAAGGGTTCTATTCAAATTGGGTGCACTTGATAAGGTCCTATATTGATTTTAGAGCCCTTGAGGTTCCCCCATTGTGCAACCAGAAGCCTCCAAATTCCCGACTTTTCGTAAATGTCGGGTGAAAAAAGAAAGAGCCGTCGGAAGGCATTTTCATTATTTTCATGGGAATTGAAAATGATGTCCTAGGATAGCTGGTGGCCCACAGACAAACTTTCTGGTCAATCCCAAGGTGATGAAAATCACTCTGCGGAGTTTTTCCCATGCGTGAGAGGAACATTCAATGAGTGAATCACTCGGGAGCGCGGGTTATCGGAAATGCTGGTTTTATAACCGAATATTAAGATTTTGTCATAACCACAGGGCCTATATCATGTGTAGCTCTTGAGCTGTAGGCCATGTTCATGTTGTCATGGCGTGCATGCATGTTTAACAATTTTGTGTAAATTAGGGTCCAAAACTTGTCTAAGAATTAAGCAATAACCTTTCTTTGTGTGAGGAAGTGTGTTGGAGTCCACAACGGATCACCGTAATCGTAATTCGCCATTTTGTGTAGGCAGATGGGTCCTTGACCGCCCGAATTCAGCCAATGTTTAACCAAATCACGCTAAGCATTTCCCCTAACACGATTGAAAAACACACACACATCACGACTAAATTTGATAATTCCAAACGATATTTTTGTTACAATCCCCCTATAACACAATGGTGGTCTCTTTATTTAGCAGAAATCTTTGGAACTAGGTGCTTATCAACGGTAGAAAAGGGAAAACGTTTGCCAGCGACCCGTCAAACCTGAGTGCCGATGCCATGGCGCAGCCATTTTATTTCAAAAAGCAAACGACGCCGATGAGCTATGCAGGTCGCTGTAAAACAACATCAGAGGGGATAGGTTCCAAGTACGAGCAGTAGTGTAACAAACAACTCAAAGCATGAATTAGGCCCTAACTGATGCGCGATCAGCCATTCCCTGCTCTTGTTTGAATCCCGGTTGTATCAGACTTACACTACAGCACAGACTCCCCACATACGAGTAAAAAAAATACGGTCTGCTTTATATTTCATCTCTTACACCAGCTTCAATATGTACACTCATAATACGGATGGATAGTCTGTATGGCAGTCTCTATGCGGGGAAGAGGGTCCAGGGTATAGGTCAGGAAGTGAGAGCCCGCTCTCCCAGGGAAATAGTCATTTTGGTTCAATTCTTGAAGCTATTTGAATTTATGCCTCCACTTTTACCATATCAGATGACAGGAGCTATATATGAGATATATAACACAACTATACATTTTTTTTAATCCTTGTTGATCAACGACAATTTGGTATGCAAATTCAACAACATTGACCACTTTTCAATTTTGACCCTGTTATAATCTCTTGCGAGCCCCTAGGCTCCCTTAAGCTCCCCCTACAGAAGGGCCTCATACATGTCTCGTGTATGTCATCGTTTGAGGTAGCCCTGGTATAACCTCTTTGCCCCCCCCCCCCCCCAGGTATGCCGACCAACATGCCTGGCTCATTCACTATTGAAGAACAGAGATATATTTACCCAGAAAATAACATCCCCAAACAGATAGGGACATGTTATGAGGATAAAGACATCCAGGTAAAAAATAGGCTAACTTTAAGTTTTCCATAACTTTAATCAACACATGTGGTATATTACATGATATTTTTGACTCGTACTCACTGAGCTTAAAACCACAAAGGTTATAGACCGATCAAACAGTGGTGCATAGTCGTAGTAACCAGCATACAGCGTGCGTGTTCCTGGTGTTAAACTCCATTTTGGTCGTCGCTGATTTACGTCGCCGTCGCCGGCGACGTTAAATTATAACACTCGTTCTGTTTACCCATAAGGAAGCCGATTTGGTCTTAATCATTGGTTGAGGGCTTTTGTATATAAAGCCTACAACATGCAAAAATATCGATTTGAAAAATCACGAGGGCGCACTATTTTCAATGTGCCAGTGGTCCTTCTTTAATTCTTTTTCTGTCGTGCCACGACAGCAATCAAAGCATTGTTGTTTGTTTTTCTATGGGGAACGCTTACTATAGCATGCAAGTTCAAAAAACCAGTTCGCGTTTTTCTTTTGCACCTGCTTGTCCAATAACCTTCGAACGTTCTCGGTAGGTTGTCTACACCGATCCAGTGAAATTGGAGGAATTTGTATCCTAAAATCTCCTGATTTGAGATTTCAAATATGGCACACAAAGTTTCGTAAAATTAACAAACAAATCGCATGCAAAGATAAACTACAATAAAAATAAGTAACACGAATTTGACGTTGTCCCTCGTGGAAGACAAGGGATGATTCAGTTTTTTCTTCTGAATGTGAACGCACGATTAGATTATAAAATTTAAAAAATCAAAAAGTATAAACGATAAAAGTAACTGAACAAATGAACGATGAATGAATGAACGGAATGAATGAATATAAAAACCATACATACGGCATGCCGCCGCTGAATAGAATAAAAAGGTCCATTCATGGCAAAGTTGCCAGGATGCACATTCTTGGTTTGAAAAGGGGCCGGTTGTCATGGTACATTGTAATGCTCATATTATCGATCGATTTGTGCGCCTGAAAATGTTTTGCTGCGTGGGACATGACCGGGAAATCCCCGTTGCTTGTAATACATCACATAAGGATATTGATTTTTAAATCTATATAGATGAATCTAAGGCAAATAGTTTTAAAATTATTAAATCTTATTTTGATGGATTTAAATTTAAATCCTTTTAGTATGGATGATCGTGGGGGGGGTGGCGGGTGGGAGTGTCCCCCTCCCTGCGTGAATGCGGATTCCCTTGCAAGCCTTCAATATTTGATATTCCCAATTGGCTATTAACAAAAATACATTTTGGTAATTAGTTTTATGGATCAACAGTCCTTATTTTGGGGGGAACCTAAAAATTGTTTTGATCCCCATAGGCAGATATCCCCCGATTATTATGAACACTCACCCTTACCTTGAATACTAATCAGCACACCCCCGTCAGGAATTTATTCTGATTGGAAATAAGGCCAGTGGCATCCCATTGTATAACGACTCTGTGAATTTCCCACCATCTGCGGGCAAGGTATGCGGGGCCACGATGCACGTGGTTGGATGCTGGCTTCAGATGCTTGACGGTACGATCAATACATTATTTATCGACAATTTTCATTACAAAATCATCTGGATTATATGTTGAAAGCATAGGTGTACGATTATTTACGGATTGATGGCGACATATTATATTTAATATAAAAATACATTGGCCGAACCATTGACGTATGATGTCATTGTGAAAACCTTTCGACAGACGGTAGACTGAAAGTACTATGTTGAAACATGAATGGTTGCCGAAATAAGTTCGGTAATTTTACAATTAGCTACTTTGTATACCGGCTAAAATGACTTATTAAAAACGACCGATTATATTGCAACCAGAGGCAAGGCGGATCGGGAATTTCTTAAATAATCTTTTTTAGCCATGGCAGTAAATGGTAAAAGACGGAATGACTTATTGAACGGGACACTATGAGGAAACCTGCGGATGTTTTCTAAAGCACATGCAAAGGACCTCGAAGTGGTAGGGGGACATTTCAAACCCTAACCTAGTTGCAGGGTGTTGATATAGATATTTTATTTTATAGATGGGACTGAGTGTCTGAATCAATGCTTTCAATCAATAGTAACGTTTAGGTCTTACGAGTACTTGCAACTCAAAAGCAGTTAAGGACTTCATTCTCCTCCACTTCATATTTTCTGATGCGATTTCCTACTTCCAACCATGCTCCAACGAATGTCGAGTATAGGATTGATAATTTTATTTTCTTCCGAGCTTGCTTTTGCCAAAAAGTAGTTTATTTTCTGCAACTATACTAGAAACGATCTGAGAACTAAAAGTACTTCAATATTTAATTTGTTGAATTTCACAATCCTGCCTAATGACAAATAAAAAGTGAATTAAGTTTTATGCAGAGACCACCCAATATAGTAGCGTCCCGACCGAAAAAAAACAGTATAGCCTCAATTACCGAAACGATTAGCCGACTTGGACCTCACACTTTTTTGGAAAACCCCTGTGAATTACGATGGGTCGGTATCTTGAAGCATTCTGATTCAACGGTCTGTACCCTTCATAGTTCACCGTCGTGGTAGGGATCCTGAAGTAGCCCGTCACTAGTGCCTTGTTTATACTCAACTTTTTTATGGCATTCCAGTGCTTGCACAAGGTTTTTGAGTGCTAATGAGTTTGACCTCTGTTTCAAGTGGATCGGGATGAATACAATAGATCCCGCATATTCGGGATGGGAGGGATCCTTCAATATCCAGGCTATTTTTTTGACGGCCTCCTAAAACAGTCAACTCATTATAAGATCCTTAGTCATAGGCCATCTCTTTGTAACATTAGACTTCTCAACATGTGACTCTTTCAATGAATCCCATTTTTTTAATTGGCCCTGGTCAAATTTTCCACAAGAAATTACAACATAGAGTGCAAGAGTGGCCTGCTAGCATAAAGTCACCTGTTTTGAAAGGTAATTTATGTGAAAGTCAGAGGGTTTTTTTGAACCATCTCATAATGCATGTAAAAAACAATGTGTCCCTAGATGAGGTGAATTGACTTCACGCTGGGAACAACTAACAAAGCACTGCCCGGAGTATGCGTGAGCAAACCTGCAGGCTTGTGCTTTTAACATTCGCGCTCAATCAGCGTGATAATGCTATGTAATGCTGCCAACTGTATGGGCATACTCTTCGTACCTCTAGCTCTACATTTCTAGACCAGGCTAACTTGGGTTTGTAAACATTGATGTCCACCATCATCTATACATCAACTGTGGCTAAACACATGTCATTTACTTAGGATGGGCATAAAAGTGGTGTGAAAAAGTTAAATACCACAGGACATTTTTCATATCATGCTAAAAATTACCTAGTACTAGCCTTTTGTGGCTAAATGGGTGTAAAAGTCAAGGCTGTTATGTGTTAAGAATAGGATTTTTTGTGGATCGCATACCGAATTGGAGGTGAAATTTTTCAAAAACTGGTGCATTGTGGGATTGTGTTGAATCCAAGGGTGGTCACTCAGAATAAAGGTGCTATTCATTCTGTTCACCAAAAGTCATAAAAGGGGTTGGATGATTCAGTTATAAGTTTAGACCGAAGTTGTATATTTCAAGCTGCGTCTCTATTTCTGCTTCACAAGCAGGTAACACTCAAGGATACTTGAAATTTATAAATGTAATTTGTTTCTTATTATTTTTTTTTCATTGCCAATGTAAGCTTCTCATAAAATTGACCAGCCATCACTTATGATTGATGGTTGAATCTGTGTTGGCACCATTTTGCATTAAAGAGCAACCAAATTCACCATTTTGTGCTTGCAATTTAGGGCTTATTTTGAGGGTTATTGAATGAGCATGATATAATTTTTTGTGTCGTATGGTGAAGCTGCTGCACATAGGGATTGATTTTGTTAAGTGCTTTAGCACCAAAGAAAAAAAAAAATACTGTGCTCCAGTTCGGAGTAAGAGTCAGCATACACCTTAAGTGGACACCAGTTAATTGAAAGCCCATTCGCCACTCTAACAGGATGCCTTGCGCACTAACCCCAGTGGACCAACTGCTCATCCTTTGCTGGGATCCCGCCACTCCAAACATCAGGACGGAGAGAAAGCTTCTGCTGGTCTGCAAAAAGAGCTCGAACTCAGACCACCCTTCTCCGTGTAACAGTAGCCAGAACAGAGAGGGTTGGTGTATGTAAGAGAATGCTTATAGGACAGCCATTTGCCCAGTATGCACTTGACATGGTTGTAAAGACATGAAGCCAACCAGTCCATTAAAATATTTGGACAACCAATATTTGGAAGAAGGACCAGTGGTGTGAGCGTCCTTCTCATCATTAGCATACCTTTATCAGTGATCCATCAGCGCCACTGTGCGGCTTTGAGCTACCCAGGAAGCATGGACAAGGTGAACCGCCTGCGTAGTGGTGTCAGATTCTTTAAGGCAAGTTCTGTTCAGATGCAGTGTGGCCGAAAGTCTCGCCTGCGAATGTGGTGCAGAAGAGCAGGAAAGCTGATAACCCCATCATGGCCTGTCCCCTTCACAGGCCGCCAAGTGGTATCTCAGGTCTGATGAAAGTGATGGCACCACCAAGATGTGAATCATAATGGTTTGACATTAAAATTTGTTTTTTTCATGAACATACAAAGAAGAAAATTATAATATTACCAGCAAGATGAATGGAAGGATGAGAACTTGTTCTCCCTATGATGACCCTCAACCAGTCTTCCTTTCAAACCAATTATGTTGGGAAACTGTTGTGTGCAACATAGTTTGAAGAAATGGGGGATGGGATGTATTACCCGAAGCATGCACAAGTGTTCAATCTTTTGTTTGTTAGAATTAATCTTGTGACATTATCTTCAGGACCCTGTTTCAGCTCCAGAAATTGACGCGTGGGTCCCAACTGGTACAGAGAAGAAAGAAGAAGTCTGCAGGAAAATCAGCAAAGAGTGTCAAGTCTAAAAATACGGGTGTGAACATCATAGAACCTTCAGAGCACAATTCTTCAGGTACTATAGACATAAATATGATAAAAATGAAAAAAAAAGGATATGAACATTAAAGGGAAACATTCCCAACGTCCTTCTTCGTAAACTATAGGCCCTTGGGATATCCTGTGAAGGGAGCCCTATTTGGTGAGAAATCTGAAATAATACCCACAAAGCCATGATCTTAATCTAATTTCAAGGGTCAATGTACTTTACTTGTTGAAACATTGGGCCTGCATAATGAAGCCTAGTAGTGGTAACCAAGTTAAGATTCAACTTGTGCCCAGCAGTGAGTAGCAAATAAAAAACCGAGGTGGAAGCACAGGTGTAAGGTTGCTTCAACCCCAAGGGCATGTGGTTGACAGTAGACCTTCAAAAATAAGGTTCTTTTGGGTGATGAGGGAGAGTGCCAAATTTATTTTAAATAGGGGTTATTAGGCGTGAGAATGTGCAAATGGGTGAAATTGAAAATTTGCCCCAAATAAATATGGTCTTTTCTTTGGGGGGAGTGGCAAAGTATCAAAAGGAATAATGGTGTATTAGAGTGACAACAATGCGTACAATGGGGGTCCTAAAGGACAAATCCCTTTTGTTGTGAACAGAGGGCTTTTGCCAGTGTGAATGGTAGGACTTAATCCATTTTAGGTCTTGGCTTTGTAAAATAACTAAAAAAAAAACAGATCAGTTCCTATGGCGCTAATGTTGCTCCACTCCATCAATATGCACGGACATAACCCAAGTCATTCCGTCTAGTCTTGCCAACTAGAAACAACAATGATTTTCATGATTTTGTGTTGAAGTACACCTACTTAAGGGGAATCTACACCACAGCACATTATATCCTCTAACAAATGCCTCTTCGATATTGATTCAGTCACAAGTCTGAGGATGAAAGGTCAAAAACTTCAGAAAAATGAGATGGTCATATGATCACGGGTTTATATAGGTTACACACCACTCACTTACCACAGTAGTCTAGGGAGAAAAAATCGGCAACTTTGAGCATGTTCTCTCACATTTAAACTCTCACAGAGGAAATTCAACAATATCACACCAAGTTACAAGCTAAAATCACTGAATGACCAAATTTTCAACATTTCGTGACCGAGAAAATTGTTTAGTTATGAAATACTAAACGCACATGATGTGAAATGCCCAGCAGGAGATGCTCTGTAGTCGGTTTACCTGAGTGTGGGCAAAGACAATGTAAACAGCCTCAATTTACTGTCCAAAAGCCATTTACTTTGAGAAAAAGAAAAATACCAGTTTTCCAATGCTACATTATGAAAGTCCATCATTTCTTAATATAGTGCATTTTCAGACATTTTAAAACAGTTTTTTTTTCTAACACCATTCAAGAAAGTAGTCCACCTAAGATTTTGATCCTTATGGCAGCCAGGTAATGCTGTACAACCATCATGCAGTAGGTTGTTTTAAGATTATAATTAAAAAAAAAAAAAAAAAAAAAAAAAAAAAAAAAAAAAAAAAAAAACCTATTTATTAAAATTATTAAATTATGTGGGTTAATAACATGTTAAAAATATTCAAACCAGTGGCCTTTTCAGGTTATAGATACCAAATCTATGAGGAATTTTCTCAACCATTACATTTAACTTCACAGTATTTTGAAAGGAAAAAGCGCCACTCACATAGGAAAAACTCTGGTTTAAAACCAGGTGTAAGTAAGACGCCTTTCAGAATACCAGCAAAAAAAAAAAGAAAATAACTGTTTAAAAAGATGGACAATCTCATATTCCTTATTGAAACACATATTGTATACCATGTCATATCCATTATTATTTGATGGCTAAATTTTAGGGATCTCTTCCATCCTGATGTACCAATGGATACAGGTGCATCAGCCACGCCAGAAGAAGCAGCAGAAACCACCACAAGCCAGTGACCAGGAAAACCTTGCAAGGAGGTCTGAGGTACACCAGGACTCCCAAGCACAATCCCAGCAGGAGGATGACCAGTTGCAGATCAGAGAAGCCACCTTCTGATGACTGGTCCCTGCATTGACTCCACTCAAAGTGAAACACAATCACAGGGCATGTATTTGTCTAGGAAGGACATAGTAGTCAGGTGGTAGGTTAAAGGGAGATTGCATATAGAGCAAACAGCGGAAAGAGACTGACGACCCCCCCACCTGCAATGTGGAACATCGTCGTGCAGAAGCAGAGACATCTGATAAGGTGGTTTCAAGTAATCAGAGGAGTGCTCAACCAGGTGAACAAAAGAACAGACTGGAACGGAGTGAAAGGCAGCACAGTGAGGCTTCCAAGCAGCCCAGAGGCCACCTGGTGGTCAGTCTGTTGAGAGTCAAAGACCCCCTCCGGCCAGTGGTCAGTGGGATGAGAGTATCCAGTCAGCACCCAGGCAGTCTCAGAGTGTGGATCCATCACAATGTCCAGTGAGTAGCTATTTTACACATAAACATTTGACTTACAATATGCTCAATTCACCAAGGACACAGTCAGTTGTTGTACATATGAAGGCGATAAACATGAACTTGTTGTTCTTAAGTGCAGAGCTGCTGTGTGTTAGAAACATGCTGTTATGCCAACCTTTAGTCAGTGGCTCTTGAAATGGTTCTTTTGGCAACTGTGGTCTGAAGAAGAATTCCAAGAGCTACTTCAAGAGCCACTTTCTTTGTTTACCACAACAGGTAGGCCAAAAAATCCCTCAGAAGACCAGGCACATAGCTTTTAAAGTGTGGCAATTCGTCTATGAGTCTGTCTCTACCTTTGTGCAGTTGACTGTTGTCATAACATTTACGCCCGCGTCAAGAAATGCTGTCTTTATGCGCGCGCGTGAAAGCGCCGGCGCTTCAAGTCCGTGCGAGCGATTTACTCTTGCGACCAACTAATCTCGCGCTGACGTCACTGCACAGATATTAACACAGACTATAGTGCATTTTTTTTCAAGGTTTATCAATTTTTAAAGGATGTTGAAGTTTTATAAAATTCTTTGAAATGTTTTTGTCATCAGAAAAAAAGAAAGGAATCTATATTTCGCATGCCTTTTTTCAAAAAAAATGTGTCCCATGTTTTTTCCATTTTTTCTGAAATGAACTTTTTGGATATCCTTATCCGTACTCTAATGCTAACTGACAAAAAAATTAGAAAATCATCATTCTTTTGTCTCTAGGTATTGGCTTTCATCTTAGCGTGCCCACGGACAGTGGTCTCCGACCAGTCACAAGTGTAACGCCTCCAGTAGATAAGGAGGAAAAAAAGGGCCGAATTTAACGTCAACACTCGTAATTGCACACCCGTAACAGAGGAGAGCCCAAGTTAAAAGATAAAGTGAGATACTCCTACAGGGGTCAAAGGCCCACAAACATCAACATTGAATCTAGAGAAAGAAAGGGAACACAGTCAGAGCCACAGGAAGGCAATGACCTGCCAAGATTTCACCTGAAAGTAAGTCCAAAGCATTTAAAAAAAGAAAAACCTTAAAGTGACATGAGATTTTTTTAGGATACGAATTTCTCTCAAAATTTGCACAGAACGATTGTAGACCACCTACCAAGAACGTTCCGAGTTATTGGACAAACAAGTACAAAAGAACACAGCAAACCTGTTTTGAACTTGCCTGACATCGTATTTGTCCCCATGAACCCCGTGGCTTTGACTTCTTCTGTCGTGCACGCCGAAAAGTTACTAAATCATCATATTATTACATAAAGACTGCGTATTTGGCTTATTCACTTCAGGTGTGATCTAATACATTGGAAAGCATTCCAAATATGCAAAAAAACCCCAGTTCGACAAAAATTGAGGTTGCTTCATTCTGAAAATCTCCTCATGTCCTTTAAAGGTGCAACAAGAGATTTTAAGAATACCCAATATTGTGTCATATTCCCTATTTTCAATCTGTATAACACGCAATAGATTTCATACTTTGTATTTGACTACAGAAATGTCTTAAAAGAGAGAACATGGTAAATTTGATTTGCTTCTATTTCAATAAAAACTAGGCTGAATTTTGTATTTGCTCCTCCTATATGAAATTAGAATTTGACAATTTTTTGTACCAAAGAAACATTTCTCAGCTTAATCCTTTCAGATGGGGTTTTATTTTTAATGGGAAGCTTTACATCAGGGTGAACTCAGTACTTTCGATTTTTTTAGGGCCACCTGATATGTGAAATCTCTCGTTGCACCTTTAACAAAAGGATACCTTTTAGATTGTCCGATTTTTATCGTAGAGCACCTGCATGATTCATGTGTGTATGTATGGAGGTTTTTCTGCATTTCGGTAACAAATTTATTTTTCCATGTGTACCAGAAAGTTTAAGTAGTAACAGGCCTTGTCTTGTTTGAGGCGTGCGAGTGCGATCACACGCCTAAAATTGTCCTAGATGTGCGATTTATCGCACGCCTTGCATTCCTGTGATCCTTTCATTTTGGGGTTTCGATAAGTTGTCATTCTCTGGTCAAACATCCGACATGGCGATTATATTATCGATAATTAGAAATTTTGAGACCCACCACCTGATTCCTGATATTTCTTAACAGTAAAGTAATGACTACACATACACGTAACAAGAGAACGAGAAATGCGTGCGGCATACATTGAAAATATCCCAACGATTCTCGATGCGATGACAGCCGTCACTTTCAAAGGTCTCCGTTTTCTTTAAATTCTTCCGACAGTCCGAACTTCCGGTTGATCCAGGGTAATTTTTCTACTAAAATTAGGTGTCTGATGAGTGACCTTGAAGTTGGGAGTTATAATCATAGTTGGCGGTTGGGTTGGACACTCGTTTTCATTTTATCCCACTTTTTTATGAATTGGTCCTTTATACAGATTACCCCACAGATACCCCACCCTAACAATACGCTAACTTGGATTCGTGCTTTTATCATTGCTTTGATAGGGCATTGGGCCTACCATTCTCGCATGCAATTCCATCAAATACATCACCACACAGCCTACGAAAAAAAATGGAAAACTTGTTTCGTTTTGAAAAAAAATGCTTGAAATGTCCTCTGCAAAACAGAAAAAGACATTCTTTACTAAGGTATAGGCTTTGAATTTTAGAAGAAACGAATGAACTCGATGAGGGAAGTTGCACGTAAAATTATCATACCCGCAAGACCGGTCATTTTAGTCCACCAGAACAAATTTTCATGTGCTTTGTATGGAGATGCGCAGAAGAACGTTCCTCCTCATTTTCAGTTTTTGTCGCGCATTGAGGTGCTGAATATTTAACACAATGTGTTTCAGAAAAAGTCATGGGTCGTGGTCTTACCGTTACCGCTTGTTAACAGTAATTATGGAACACTTTATTACCGCTGGATGATTTATTGTAATTGGCTAATGCACTTCTTCGGCAGACTTCAAAGAACACGCAAGTTTTATAATGAAAAAGTAGGATGATTTACATTGGGCCTTTGGCATGGTACAGATTTATTTTGTCAGCATTTAAGTATTTTCTGTTATAATATGAGATCCCATACCTCACCTCCCTTGGCTCAAGTAGATTCAAAATCTGCACTATGAGTTTACAACACCATCGGCACGCTTCAGGATAGACGTCTGTGATGTTATTTTGAGTGTGAGAGGATGGGAGACTCTTTGTTGTAATTTTACACTTCCATTAGCGGGTTTGTGGTTGCCTTTGATGTCTTTTGTTGTCGATATGCGATTTTTAGTTTAAAAGGTCAAGTGGACCCGGGGTCGGACCGCAATCCTTCTGACAACCAATAACGGCACTAGGGTGCCGGGGGGGGGACTGTATTCCATTGAAAATATTGACAATCGATCTCTGAACCAACGACGATATTCAATTTTTTGTGGTCATCTGTAACTTGTAAGAGGGTACATAGGGATTGCTTGATGATGTATCTGTGTATCTCTGTTTGTGTGTGTGTGTCCTGTGGTCAAAATGTTGCTCCCTTTTCACATTACATGCACACATTTTTCTGCCACTACATGTAATGGTCCTGGGGTAGTGCCCCACAGTTGCCCTCTCACGAGTGGAGTCAAAGGTGTATTAGAGGTGATTAGAAACATTTACAATATAAAATAAACGGGTCAGAATTATGAAATTGCTGGGTGTATCAACATATGTGATAGATTTCGAGAACTGTACATTACAAGGCCCGGGTAGTGTCCCCAATGTTGGTGACCTCAAGTGACCTTTTAGTTATGTGACCCCTTAAATGAAAATTATAAAAATTGCTTGGTGTACATATGAGATGGATTTTTGTGATATTTAGATACAATGCCCCTTTCCATGTCCCAGATGTGGTGATCTAATATGACCATGTGACCTTACAGGTGCAACGAGGAAGATTTGATGGTGGTTGTACCCAAAGATGTTGTCGTCATAGTATTTCATATGTATTAGACGTCAAATGTTTGACCTTATTTAGCTACAGAAAATGTCTTTTCTTAAAAGAGAGGAAAAAGGGCGATTTTGATTTGCTTATAATTCAATATAAAACTATTAGGACTGAAATTTGGTATTTGCCCTATACAAAATTAGAAATTTACAATTTTTGTACCAAAGAAAAATTTCTCAGCTTAATCCTTTCTAATGGGGATATTTTTAAAAAAAGAAAAAACCTAAAAAATTAAAAAAATCAGTACTTTCGATTATTTTTCGGGGCAAATGATTGTGAAATCTCTTGTTGCACCTTTAAAAAGGGATGAAGAAACAGCACGCCTAAATTTTGGCAGGTGTGTGATTTTTAGCACACCAACAGTCACCCCTAATTTTTTGAGGTGTGTTGGATTTTAGCACAACCTGTTCAAATTTTCAAAAGGCAAGTGCTGTATTAAATCCAAAGTTCTACAGTGCTTCCGATTTATGATGGTATTGTGTTATCTGTTTGATATGAGAGCCCTGGCACTTGCACGAATACACCCCATCAAGTCCCGGGGGAAACCAAACTTGCGGTTTGAATGGTAGACGCAATAATGCATGTCGCAAAGCCCTATTCGCTGTGCTAATTTGATGGTTAACCACTAAAATGGCGTTGTTTGTTTATATCTTGGGATGAAATGGATTTTGAGGCTTCAAATTTCAGGACGACAATTAAATGATCTGATATCAAAATCGATACAGTTTTGGTTAAATCGGAATGGAGGCAAAGACGATCAGAACCACGCCCGCTTTCATCGGTTTTGGCCCCGTGAACGAGGGTGGCCGGATTCACCTCCACGTTCGCAGCAACCGGCCTTACTCCTTCCTTCCATTTCACCCATTCAATAGCATCCTCCATCCTGAACCTACTCTCCATCCTCCACTTGCTTCTTCCAAGTCTCAAGTCCATACATGTAAAGAAAACACCTGTGAAGAAAGTGATAATGGTCAACTACTACTGTACACCTTCTAGTGTTTCTCTTCTCACAGAGCCAGTGACACAGAGCACCTGGTGAAATGCAGAGCCAAAGAGAGCCCTACTAACGATCTACCCTCAGTCTTTGCAAGAGTCCAGGAGTCAAAGGCAGCTACCGTTCGCAAGAAGAACAGAAAACAGCTCCATAGGAACCAAGGAAGTAATGAGAAAGGTTTGGTTTAGATTGAGTCCATTGGTATGTCACTGTTTTGGCCTGAATGTCCTTGGTAGGAAGATGATCCAAAAATATTGAAAGGATTTTAATAAGAGTGGCCAGTCTAAAATTATTCCATGCATGCCTGTTCTATTTCATGATCTGTCATTAGATTTCATTTCATTTTGAAAGTATCTTTGCACATTAGGTGCATAATCCAGAGTTTTAATCAACACAACTCTAGTTCAATTTGGCTTCCAAATTACACCCCAGTATCCTTTATAAAAAAAAAGATGCGGATGATATGAAGAGTTAACAATGGAATTTTGTACTTGTGAACGGTAAGCAATACAAGTTTCCTGAATAGGGTTTTGATTTTCTGATGTCACTGTGCACCTTTTTGTGGTGTCAGAATCACACATTTTCAGGCCGAATACATTCCTTCATCCAAAATAGTATGTCCAAAAACCTTTATATGGAGTGCAGGGCTCAGGCATATTACTAAACAACACAATGTTTTGATGGTTAACCAAGAATTTTTGCATGATTCACAAGCCTATCACCTGGATACAAAATAGGAAAATGTCTAAAGTTAATCCCTGAATATATAGATGCAAGAACATTTTGGCCGAAAGTTTATATGGTAATCGCATGCACTTGAGTTTGCAATATTTTTTGTTTTTGTTTTTGTGGATTTTGGCCCTATATTTGCAAATACGTAAGCATTGCAAGCGATACTGGATGCATTTTTTAAATTTTTGCTAAAATATAAGAATAGGAATTAGGCATTATGTAACATGTGAACCCACATAAAATGGTTGTGGACTGTCACCAACTTCTGACTTCAAAGCGATGAAATTTTCACACTGGCTATGGACTTGAATTAAAAATATCGCATACCACAATGATTTTTATCATGTACGTAATATGAAAAAGGGTTTGCGGTTACCTTCTTATTTGGTGTGTACTTAAACCATGAATAAATATATTTCTTTTTTGTTTCAGTGAGGACCCCTTTGCATTACCATCAAGCATGGACAGACATGAGACAGCAGTCACAGTCAGTGACGTCACCACAGTCCATGAAAGAGAGGGAAGACCGAAACGAACGACGAAGCACCAATAGCCCCTGAACAACCTGGGGCTTGAGGTTGAGGAGATGATCCATCTACAATTCCTATGGTGTACGATGACTTGGGTGAAGCCATCAAAGACCGGTTGTTCAGGGAAACAAGACAAACCACAAGAGGAACAGAGACTGAGAGGAACTTCAAGCACTAGTTCAAAAGCGTGGAAAAAAACTGAAGCATAAAAGGAAGAAACCAAATCATCGTTCCCAAGAGGGAACGTCTAGCAACCAACCGCAAAGTGCTAGTAGGCAGTGTGGATCAACCAACCAAACACCTCGCTTAGAAAGAGACCCGTACGAATGGACTGAAACCTCAGTCCAACAAAACCCCCCCCCATGAAGCTGAAACTGGGAACTGCCATCTGATACAGCATGGACCTTAACTAGGAGGAGGGTTACATGAAAGAGACCTGACCAATCCATAGGTATGGGAGAAACCAGTTGATATCTAGATGGTAGCAAGCAGGGATTGCCACAGGTTGCCATAAAATCTGCAGGAGTTAGGACAATGGGAAGGAGGCAGAAGGTCCAACACAGACACCACACCTGACAAGGTATGGGACAAGGACCTAGTTGAATCACAATGCATCAGTCAGCACTCCTCCAGTCGGCTTGAGGGAACAATGCCGATGAAGTCAGGTATGTTTTATTTACCCAGGCAGCGAAACACATTGGGGCAGAAATCTGTTACCCCTGCTGTGAGAATCTGAACCCGGTTTAAATGCAGAATTTTTATGTTTTCCAACTATTTGGCAATTCCACACCGGGGGGGGGGGGGTTGTGATTGGGGGAATCAATGGTCTACGGCCCTGCAAGGGCCAAATTGTCCAATCATGTTAGAGCCAACCCAAATTAATCAAACTAAGATTAGCACTGATATAAAAGCACCTAAAAATTGCCATAGCGCGTGAGTGTGTGTGGATACAGACTTAAATACGAAATTGCCATACACATTTTGTTTATTTATTCTTGTTTTGTATAACATATTGTTGACTTTATTTTTTAAACAGTGTATATTAATATTAGTCATCTTTCTTTGATTGAGTTTATGCACATGTTGTACAATTATCCCCGGATAAAATGCGCAGCGTCTGTCCGTCGTCCGTTTTCGTTGTCTGTGATAAAATGTAACCCACGTTGTATACCGCTTTTTATCTGGAGTTCGTAAGGGCAACAATGATGTAACTTGGTGGAAAGAAGCGGGTTGAGAGTATCGACCCTGATCGATTTTGGGCGTTTAAAATATGCTAATTAAGTATCTTAATTGGCATATTTATGAAAAAATTGTCCTGCCAGGCCTGTGTACAAGTTTCTGGAGTCGTTAAGGTGTATAATGATTATCTTGGTGGAAGACAGCTGAAGAGTCTCAACCTGATAGATGGGCATGTTTTGGGCAAATTGAGTAGCAAAGAGCTAATTAATATGACCCTGTACATTGGATACTCAAAATTCCTGCGCTGCAAGAAAGCCTATCATGGGCACATCTTTTAACCATCAATTCATTGAATGGTTATGCTATGAGAGCGGCATGTTTTAAGGTCGGATCTTATTTTCCACTAGTCGGGCGTTGTTATTTGGCATTCTGACAAAAAAAGCTGCCTTGTGGGAGTCGGACACTGGGGAATCTCGTGTTGGGATGATTTTTTAAATTCAGGACGGGGAGTCCGTTGGGTAACTTTTGTATCTTTTGTCAAGTTTTGGCCAATCATTTGATGCCGCGCTTGTTGTCTCTTACTGACTGCTATTGGTTTATGTGGCACTTATAATGGCGTTCTAGCAGGTTCTGCGTGTGAAAATGAAACTTGATTAGGGCTAACCATATCTACCAGGGGCTTACCAGGGACTGAGGTCAAACCTGTACATGTAGTTTGAAGGTCCCTGGGATGTAGTTAGAAGGTTAATAGACTTGGCAATTGAACCCTTACTGGGGAGTTCCAAAAAATAGTAACCGAAGTCATAAATCTCCACACAATATAATTGCTTTTGCCCAATGAAGGTGTTGACTGTACTGAAATTGAAATTGGATAAAGAAGGACCCAGTTGGATGAATACATTCATGTAAAATTGTCATCATATAATCTGTAGTGTTAACTCTGAAGTTTTCCTTTAGGATAAAATACAAATTAAAGTGTCCCGAATTTCAGGTAGTCTATGGATATGCATTTTTGTAGTGGTCTGTGGATTTACGACTTGCTGACAACTACTAGTACTAAGAGGATTGTGCTTTATTTCTAAGTTGGGACCTTCACAGTATTGTAGAGTGAACAGGGTTACATTCGATGGGAATAGATTTAGTGTAAACAAACCCTGGATGACACCAAAAAGAAGTTGGTTTACTGAGATCAAATTCTAAATTATGTTAATAACTCGGGGTATTTTGCACCAGTTCCCAGAATTTGCAGCAAAAAAGTACGAAGAAAGAGACCAAAATTACCTACTTTGTGAAGCACAACTTCAAAAATATTAGTCCGTACTTAGCAAATTTGGTACCGTGATATCGTCCTTTGCAGAAGACAAGCATTTTCTCCATTATGGCATTTTTTATTTGCTGGACAGCATATGTTCGGTATATGATGGATAAAAAGTTGGGTTTTGTTGGTTTCGAAGGCAAAGTTTAGAATGTTAGTTTATAATGGTTATATTTTTGGAGGGTTTTGAGGAATATTGTGGTTTTCTAACGTACGCTAGAAACTTCCTTAAGGGTTGTCATTTTTTTTCTTTTTTAGCTATTTCGAGAAAAGGACATTGGCTGCGACAAACATGACCGAGTGGCTGTTCCTCTTGTTAGCTTCAAGTCAGAGGCGAGTTCACCTCCGTTGACCATTTCTACGCACTTGAAACTGTTCAAAACCTAGTTACGGCATTTATTAAGTGGTCCTTGAGAGTTGTTTGGATAAATAAGAGAGGGTGTTCACTTGAGACAGAGTGTATGGTCAACTTCGGCAATATTTTAATAACTTACACTGAGAGATATATTATATTGGAGT
>JAMKCH010067762.1:0-20107 GCA_023653785.1 Ophioderma brevispina | reverse complement strand
GTTGTTCGCTGTTGCAAACACGCAAGACACACCGTATATCAAAGGTAAACTTTTCAAAAAATTAAAAAAATCTCTTCCCTTATCAAAAAAAAAGGAACAATCAAGGAAATGGGTCTCAAGGTGTAGCAGTGTGAGTACAAAAAACCTACATTCAGATAAAAATATTAAAATAGTTAAGATTGTTTTTGCTCAAATGGTTGCTATGGTTATAAAGAATGATTAACAGCTTTCAGAAAATGTGTTAATTGGTGTCTTTTGGACTTTTGAGGAAGTAGTTACGCCTATTTTGCTGAGAGACTTAAAAATCCTGTTGGCCGATTTTAGCCACAAAGATGCATCGCTTACATAAAGAAACATGGTCTTCGCAGTGATTGGAGTACAAACATTTAAACCCAAATTATTGTTAAACAATGAAGGTGGGAGAGTAATTGAAGGATTATAAAAATAAGATCCCGGAGATTACACAAGTAAATGCCAAGTAAAAAATGTTCAATTTCCCAAATAAGAATTCAAGATAAAGCTGGTGTACAGACCACAGTTTTACTTTGGGTTTCAGCAAGATTCATGGTTTGAACGGGCAACGAAACTTGGGAGGCAAAAGTAAACCATAGAAAGGTTTGTGGTATTCCGCTTGAAAAACAGCAATGCGATATTGAATTTTAGTTTGAATTACGTTTATCTACCAAAAATTTCGTCGTTAGTTCTTCTTGCAATTTATGGACGGTTTGAGGTAACTGTATTTGTGCAAAATAATTACCTTAGGATGTAAACAAAAATCTGTCTGAGCATTTCATTATGTTCATAGAACTGAGACATTGATGGGGTGATTTTCAATAACTGACTCTTTTATGATTGAACAATGGTAATTTAAATATGTTGAAGATCATTTTACTTGAATAATTTTGTACACAATACACCAATTTTTATTCAAACTGAGTTTTTTCGAGAAGAATCGATACGCATCGAAATGCAGTGTGGAATTGTCTTTGCTATCCTGGTGTTTATGGTATACGTCGGTGTCAGGCTCTCCGCATTGTATGGCTAAAATCGGCCAAACTGAAGTTTTGGTCTCTCCGCAAATTTGTCATAGTTTCTGAACCCAAAGTCCAAAAGACAGCCAAATAAACATCTTCTGATAGCCTGTTTTATCTTGTAAAACAACCAAAGCAACATTGAAGCAAAATAAGTTTAACCTTTGGAAGAAAAAATCTTTCTGAATGTAGGGTTTTTATTGACTCGAACTGTATCTAAATAAAGAAAAATAATATTTCAAAACAATGACACATACAGCGGAAAGTCATCAAAGATGGGCTATCAACAGCCCACAGTGGACGCAAAAATCTGATCGTGCATAACTACGCGGTTTGCGCAAAAACTAGGTCATCATTCAGCCCCAAGAAAATAATTTTACTTCCCCACAATCATTTTGAGTTAATGATTATTAAAAACTTTTGATTTTTTTCTTGAGATGTTTCCTTGAAAATTTTTGGTAGCAAAATACAATGGTTTAGTTATAAACTGTTATTTCAAAAGGTACCTTTTCCACAATGACTGCACGAATTCCACGTATGACGGGCAATTCGAAGTGGTACACTTGACACCCTAATTATGGTCGATGCACCATGAGTTGGGAGACATGTGTTACTTCTTGAAACTACAAAATATTACACTTAAATGGATTAGCCGCGATAATCCCAAGAATCGAAAAAATGTGGAAATGCATTTTTTAACTTATCAACAGTATAATGTGTGTACAATTCCATATAACTGCTTTAAATGTAGAAACAACCACCATTTAGTGAAAATTAGGAAAGTAGGAAATTTGTCCGTAAAAGACATGCCGCGAAGGCGTATCATAATCTACTTCAAACAGCTGATTGTGGTTTTACACCAACACAGATTAAACAAAGAGCCATAAAGTTTGTGTTTGTGGTCAACTGTATTGATTATGGTGCACAATTCACCCTGAAAATCATGATATTCACCGGGAAAGGCTGTTTTTGATCTAAGTCGGAATTTTTGATACGCACGTATTGAAATACAGAATCGTAAAAAGTACTGCCATGTCTTTAATATACGGAATTCAAAAAAAAAAGCCATTACTTCAGGTTATGCTCGCATATCCATGCCAGTAACAAACATAAAAATATGATTTTGATGTTTTTTCGATGTTTCGGATTAGCAAATCGCTGCTATCCCTTAAAATGAGAATAAGTCATTCAATTCTTTTTCAGACACCTATAAAACTTTGTTGTATAGGGGGGGGGGGGGGGGGGGGGGGGGGGGGGGTCGGGGGGGGGAAAAAAAATAAGGGGGGGGGGGGGTGGGGGGGTGGACTGGTGCAAATTTTTTAGCTCTCTCAATTTGCGATTTTAATCTTTACTTTCTGATTTTCATTTTGGCATTCAAATTATTTTTTGCTTTGGTGTTTTTAGTATCTCGAGATTCTCGGGGGATGTGCATTTTTGCACTTTTGATGTTTTTAATGGACTGTTTGAATAAAATTTAGACTTTGAGTGTTCTAGATCCACTCCTTGGATTTTTTTTCTGCGTCATTCATACCCCTCATTTTTACTTATTTTTTTTTTTTTTTTTTTTTTTTGGTGTGTAATCAGGTAAGAGTGAGACATGGGATGACTTATTTGACATCAAACCTATTTATGTTGCCTTGGATCAATGATTTTTGCCTGTCAGCGAGGATCCTCCACTGCTCCAGAAATGGATATCTTTCTCCTTATTCAACCATTTATTGCCAAGCATTGGACTGCGCCAATGACCACAACAACATGAATATCATGAACCCCGGTGAGTTTGTTCCATTGTTCTTCAGTATGACTAGCCCCGAAAGTTCCTGAACCAGCTTGTGATAAAAATCATGACAAAAAACATTATCCAACTTTGCCTTATTGCTCTCCTGGCCGAGTTAGAGCTTAATGCCAGGACGCTAGACCCTTGAATATCCTTGCCAGCTGTGTCAAAAAGCAGGCAAAGTGGGGCCAGGAAGCCATTGCATGTGATTGCTGCGATAACTGGTTCCATGTTGATTGCCTTGAGATGAAATTAACAGATTTACCAAGTTCTGAATAATCACCCTGGCTTATTCTTGGTTGTCCTACAATGTGGCTTTACCTAATTTTTCAACATTTCTTTGGAAGTCTATGGGGATGTGAAGTATCGAACAGTTATAGCATCCTCTCCGATCGTGACAATTTAAATTAACGTGACAAGTTATCCGAAATGACATTTCTTCTATAAATGCTCTTTTGATGTGTGCATTCTGGATTAACAATTGGTGCTCCAACCTATGCATCAAGTCCAAAACCAGCAAATAAAACCAAAAATCTTAAGAAACAAAAAATCATCTCAGGACCGTCGGCGTCAGCGTACTACCAGTTTGAAAATTATCAATCTCAATTGTCAGAGTTTTAGCGAAGCTTCCAAACTTTGAAACCTTGTTTGTACAGAAGACCTGATGTGGTTCTCGGCACAGTCTTTTCGGATAATCTATGCACCTGTGAAATATTTTGACGTGACAGACTGATCTGTAACAAAAAGAAGCGGCGGTGTCTTCATTGCCATTAAAAACTGCCTTGTTTATCACATTATCCCCCTGAATACGACTGTAAATTGAGTGTATTTCTATCAATGTCCAGGTTTTGTCCTCCAGTTTACATTGGAGCTTATTATAGACCGCCCTCTTCAGATATTGATTATAAGGAGCTAGATGCCTCCTTATCCACGATCCCTCCAATTCTAATATATGGTGCTTGGCGTCTCAATCTCCCAAAAGATGTGTATTGGAAACCGTATCTTTCAGACCAGGAGGTGCCTACCCGGCTGTCAGCAAGTACTTAATTGATGTTTTTAACGCCCCTAAATCTTCACCAAGTGGTGGATAAACCTACCCCGTCTTAACACATCCTCGACCTTTGTCTTACTCAATACTCCTGGCTGCTGTCCGCGTATGTCCGTTGAACTGTGGAATAGTGATTAACACCCCATGTTCGTTTAGGTCATTACTGAACCCAAAATTACCAGACCACCGAGACCAAAGTGTTTCTTTATCCTAAAGTAGATTTCACTGGTGTCAATGCCGACATTAATAAATTTAACTCTGAACTACTGACGATATTGTCCATCAAACAATTCGCATTGAATACTTTTCTTCATTGGAAGAATGCTCGGCTCAATTCCATGGAAACTCACATTCCACAAAAATGTCCTCCAGCCATTTCGAAAAAAAAAAAATAAAAACATATCCATGGATCAACAGCTCCATCAAAAGAGATGCGAATAGAAAAAGCGCTTTATAATAGAGCAAAAGAGGGTGCAGCACTGCAGATTGTTGGTCCAAATTCAGGAAGCTCGTATACAATTGACCAGAAACATCAGGCAAGCTAGGAAGGTCTAATTAGAATTGTCGTTGGGTGCCAGTTTAAATCGGATAATCTTAAGCCTTCTGGAAGTTTGTTAAATCCAAAAAGACAGAAGTGTTTGGAGTGTCTCCCTTGAATGTCGCTGTAGATCTTAGCTGGAGCCAAGGAAGAGCAGAGTCCCTGAACCGTCAATTCTGTTCCGTCTGTATTCAAGAAAGACTCACAGATTTCCCGATCTTGGACAAAGTAGTGTTCCTGATATTCACGATCTCGAAATCAACACCGAGGGATTGAAAAATTACTCATGTTAAATCCGAATAATGCCACCGGGCTTGACACATTACGCTCGTGTTTTGAAATCGTGTCACAAGTATTGGCACCGATTCCCAAAATCTTTTCCCAAAATCAATCTCCACTGGAACTCTTCCTGCGGACTGCTTGAAAGCTAACATCACTCCCATTTACAAAAAAAGCACTCGCTCAGATCCAGCCACATTATCACCCCGTGTCTCTCACTTCTATCATTTCAAACTTTTTATAACACATATCTTCCAAAACACATCATTGGCCACTTTGAGAAACATGGATTCCTAGTCTGACAAACAACACGGCTTTAGAAAAGGACGTTTCCTGGAAACGCAGCTTGTCAGCTTCTGACCAACGACCTCATATTATTCTGGCTATCGTCGCCAAGCCGATCTCATCATCATCAGGTTTGGAATTCCCAACATTATTTACTCCTGGATCGACCCCTTCCTCACCAAACGTCATCAGAAGGTTGTAGTTGATGGAGAATCATCATCTGAGTCTCCTATAGGAGTTCTGGCGTTCATCAGGGACGGTGTTGGGCCCCTTGCTGTTTTTAATCTATATCAATGACTTGCCAGATGGACCTCTCATCCAGTGTTAGACTCTTTGCAGACGACTGCATCCTTTATAGAGAAAGAAAAACCGTCAGTGAATGGCAAAGATCCTCCAGGAATAATGTTGATAACTTTGGCAATGGAAAAACACCTGCAGTGGTCTTTTAATCACAAAAAATGTTCTCATGATGAGACTCCCAAAAGAAAACCGCACTCATTAATCGTTATCATATGGAAGACACTCTACTTGAAGAGGTGAAACACTACCCTTATTTAGGATTGGAGTTGTCATCTGCCCTTTCTTGGAATAAACATATAAATCAGACTGCCGTCAAAGCTAATAGACCTCTGGGTCTACTTAGAAGAAACAGAGCCACTAAAGCTGGCCTACCCAGACATAATTAGTTCGCCAATCCTAGAAGACTGCCCACGATATGGGATCCCACCAGAAAAATAACATCACCACATTGCCACGTTCAAAGATGTGCTCCCGATTCATCTTTAATGATATTTAATAATCAGTATCACCGACATGCTAACCAAGCTTGAATGGGAAACCACTCGACATCAGACGCATGAAAGCCCGCCTATGTACCTCTACAAAGAACTCAGGCCTCATTCCAAATAATATTGGCTCACCCATCTCATGCACCACACCAATAAAGACCAGACTTACACCAGACCACACACCAGACAACCGCCCCCCCCCATGGCAGCGTCATCTACGATCGCATAATACCAAACAAGAACACCTATCTTTATTCACTCTACCCTGGACTATACCAGAATGAATTCCTCCCGACTACATCAGGACAGCTACTTCAATTGCCGTTTTTAAAACTCAGTTTATCTCCATTGCCTCGCCACCATTGCGCATCAAGCTCACTTGAAAATTTAGTGCATCCAGCCCCTTCCAACGTTACCTGTACGGGACAGCCCCACCAGGCGATTGTACAGTAGCTGATCATATATAGCTACAGATACAGAAGCAAAAATGTAAGGAAAAAAATTGCAACTTGTATGTGAATAAACCGGGTTTCACAAGGGTCCTATAGGGTGGAAAAGTGAAATTTTGGTGTAAAAAGTTCAACATTCTGTGGCAGTCTAATTTTGTTACCTTCAATTATATTGTTGGCACTCCTTGAATTGTATGGGGACATCATAAGCCTTCAAAAGAAAGGGCACCTGGTCCAATGAAATATGTTCTTACTGCAGCTTCAGGGTGTTCAAAAACATAATAAGTTTTTTGCTTTTTTATGACAACATTAGTTAAAACTTTTTAAAGCAACCTCCTGCAAGAGAAAGGGTGCCATATTTATATTCCTCATCAACTTTCCTTTCTGACAATGTATACTTTGCTGGGGTAGGATTTTTAGTCCACGAGAACTCTCGGAGTCATACATGTATAACACACATTTGTACAGCATCGTATAGGAAAACCCCTTACCTCACAATAGCAAAATGTAGTAAAATTGCAATTAGCATCATAGGCTTAAACTGTTGTAATGAGTCCAAATGATGCCACATAAAAACAAACAAATGAGATGTTATTTATCTAAATACATGGGCTGGGTTACAAAGATATGATACAAATAAATGCAAAAGCCCTGAATATATCAAAAAATCCCCTATACTTAACACATGCCTCCATCCTGGCACCACCCTCTCGGTCCCGTATGCTGACTTCAAATTAACACGATCAACTCAAAGTAATAATAGCACAAAACTATCTGCTACCAGTTTTACAGCTAGATAAATTCCCTTTAAAATGAAATATAATCAGCTGAATACCTAACTTGGTTCTTATGTTACATACAAATGTTAACAAATATTTGTGAAAATGTCACGCCACACTACCCGCATTTTTGTATAACCCAACTCATGGCGCATGACCTTAAGCTTTTCTCCAATATTCAAAAATATCTAGTGATCATGAAAACACCGAAGGGCTGAAACACAACATGCAACCTTTAACACTTAAGTGCCGAAGTGGGGTTGTTCCATAGTACCCAACTTTTATTTTATTGCAATTTCTCGGTTACGGCAATCACATTTTTTTCAAGGAGTTTTTTGCTAATTGTCTGGTTTTATGAATACCT
The DNA here is from genome assembly GCA_023653785.1 of Ophioderma brevispina. Taxonomy (NCBI): domain Eukaryota; kingdom Metazoa; phylum Echinodermata; class Ophiuroidea; order Amphilepidida; family Ophiodermatidae; genus Ophioderma; species Ophioderma brevispina. Next base: position 12,769 of record JAMKCH010067762.1, on the reverse strand, counting down.
TCTCCTTATACTAAAAAAAATCAAAACCCTCCCCACGGCTTCATTAAAATAATTGGTTGGGTCCCTAGAACCCCCCCCCCCCCCTTGGCACTAATGAAGTGAAAACAAGTAATTAAAAAAAACTGTGTCGGGTCCCAGGCATAGATTTTACAAGAAATAAAACGATGCATTAAAAAGCATTTAAGAGGATTAGATTTGGGTTTTTTCTAGTTTGAATTTGCACTGTCTACTGTACACCTAAAACTGGAAAAAAGAAAGAAGACTGAGTGAAAATAGAGGGGGGCGACAGGAGTAAGATGACAATAGAACCAGCACGGGGGGGGTTAACAACCCGGGTGGAGCGCCCGGGGACGGGGACCTTGGAGGTGACCGGGGACGCACAGAGGGGGGAACGGGAAGGGAACGAGGGACACCTTCCGGGAAGGCAAATAAGAAAAGAAAAAGGGCGCCAACAAGGGGAAAAACCGAACGGGGCACAAAAGGGGGAAAAACGCAGCCCTGAGGACGAGGCCGGGAAAGTGAGAGACGGAAACGCGCCGGGCAGTGCAAGAAGAAAAGAGAAAAAAACGCCCAATGGGGCGCAAAAGTGTGAAACGGAATCCCCAAGTTCTAAGCGAAGGTACGATGGAAGTTACACTGCCGGGTCCAGGTTCAAATAAGAAAATTAGAAAAAACGCCAAGGGGAGCAAAGGGGTTTAACTGAAGCCCCAAGAGGTAGAAAGCTTTGTACTTTAACGAAGGTGAACACCGGCCTTCATCAAATAAAGAAAATAGCAAAAAACGCCCAATTGGCGCAAATGTGGTCAAAAAACTGAATCCCCAAGTTATAAGTTAATCTTTAAATTAACATAGGTTACAACCTTCCTGTTTCAAATAAAGAAAAAGAAAAGGCGCCCAAATGGGAGCAAAAAGTGTAAAAACTGCATCCCCAAAGTTTAAGCTTTAATTTGATGTAACGTAATCCTCTCTGTCATTTCAAATAAAGAAATAGGAACGCCCAATTGGGTGGCAAAATGTGGTTAAGAAGGAATCCACCAATTTAGCTGGTCATTTCAATAAAGATGTTAACCTCATAAATTTTCGTCTTAAATAATATCCCATTTTTTTGCCGTTCACCCTTGTCATTTACCTCTTGCTCCGTAGTTTAACCTACGTGCCTGATCATTTTCTTACTCATAACCTCCTATCGTTACTCACCCTTTTATCTATCCCTACAACGTTTGTAAAAAAGAAAACCAAACTCGTCCCATTTCCCACCTGCTTGGCAGAACTAAAATCAAAGAATCCTTTTTAAGAAAGGCCCTTTAAAAACCTGCAATGATTGTTATTCTTTTGTCTGAATGGCATCGCATTACCACCCAACACTAAACTCCAATTTTTACTAGTACTTGTATACATAGAGCATTTTCATAAAAGAAAAACATTTAATGAAACGACCTTCAGATAGATAGAATAGACTCCTTCAATTTTGAGAGCAGTGGTTTCTATAGTCGGTCTTAGCGACCCGACAAAACCAAGATTTTACTAATTAAAAATTAAAGTAATAAATCTGGGATTTATTTGCTTAGTATATACTCCTTAGGAGGCAATTAATTAATAAAATTACTATCTTAAATCAAATAACCTTTTATTGCTAAGCATCAATTATTTTTGTCATGACGTGCTCCTAACTTTGTAAGGTTCTATATGGGAAAAGAAAAATAAGGTATTTTGAAGTTTCTGAGAAAATCAGGATGGTATAAATTTGGCGATATTTTACAATGAGTATTTTAATTGGTTTATTCTAGCGGTAATTATAATTATTTTGGTTCAAAACCTTATTATTGGAGTTGCTGAAGATGAAAATATACGAACCAGCTTTTTCGAGAGTGACAATTTCAATTGCCAAGTCAAATTTTTTTGGATTTCAATTTTTATTGTGGGTATGTGGTTCTTACGGGAACCCTCATTTACTGTGTTATTTCCGTGATCAAACTCCCATGTGACGTGGTTTAGCTGGGTTGGGACGCCTATGAACCCCCCCCCCCCCCCCCCCCGGCACTACGGGAGTTTTTTTTTATTTAGCTTGGGGCACTTAAGTGTTAATTGATATTTGACCTTTAATCTATTAAAGTATTTTAAGGATGGGGGTGGTTTTTATTAGAATGGGGTTGTTTTACATTACCAAACGCATGTGCATGGTGTGGTCGTACCTTGACGAATGTTATGGTGAACGGTAATAACACAGGTATGTATTGTCAGCCAAATTATAATGAACGGCTGACAGTGCAATAATTTTCACCGAAACGTGGCTAAACAAATATCCTGCACATCGATTGGTCGGCCTGTATTTTCTGTCTGCCCCCATGTTGTGAATATTCAGCGAAATGTTGACCAAATGTTGGAACTAAATCATTTGTTTCGAAGGCAAAATTGTTTGACGGCTTGTAAACATGACCTCCCCCGTTTGTATGATGGGAAGGGTATTGCAGGAAGCATGACCTTGTGTGTAACCGCCCCGCCTAGTACCTAGTTATTCATTACGCTGGCCGTGACAAAAAAATTGCATGGCTGCAATGGCCGGAGATACTGGTCATGAAACGTCCCTTGACATCCCCCTGGCAAAAATTTACAAAGCAGCTCTACATGTATGTTATTTTGATGAATCATCACTGATATCAATCACAACAACGGTTGAAATGAAAAGCTTTCATGATTTTGTATTTAATTGATGTGTTTTTTTTTTCTTTCAGTCGCTTGATCTAAAACCAACAATAAGTCCGGGGGTTACACAACGACAACTGCGGTCACACATATCATTTATTTTTAAAATCCTGTCCGCATTAAATTTTGGTCTGCCATGCTTGATCAATTTGAAGGTTGTCATGTAGTGTCAATCATTTCACGCGTTGTGACAACAATGTTAGGTTCATCGGGTCTCATGTTTTTTTTTTGCTGCTATTGTTAAAAATTAAAAATTCCTTTAAAAGGAATTGCAAACGGTCACATCGTAATGAATCAGTTTTTTTTTTGGCAGTTTTATAAAAAATTTTTTTGTGTGGACATTGAATTGGCTTTTTAATTACGTGATGAAAAATAAGGTTTGGATTTGTGTAATTAATGTTTGAAATATTTGATATAGAATTAACTACATGGAGTAATGGTTGGTTGTCCGCACTGGTCCAGATTGTCAAATATTGGAAGGAAATGCAAACGGCTGGTTTGCAATATAAGAAGCAGGAATAGATTATAGGTTCATATGAGGGTTTTTATCTATTTAATAAATGTTGTAACAATGGAATAGATGTATTTATAATTACGAATTGGTCATTTTTGATACATGGTTGGCACATTGCAAGTATTCATGGTAGTCACTTTGAGGTACAATACAGATTGTATTAAACAAAGTTTAATAGATCCACTACGTTGTTAATGGGAGAATTGGGTGATATTGTTTGAAGTGTAATGTAGTGAAAACTAGATAGTGTATTTTAAACCAGGTGTCAGTAATAATGTTACTTGAAAATAACGCCATAGTAAGTGTTAATCCTGAATCATATCAAGATAATACTATTTTTACCTTAAGACACTATCAGTGATTTGAAAAATGTTGAAATTTGCAGGCTGGCTTCACAGTGAAGGAAATCTGTAGAACTCTAAGTTAAACCTTTTCCCAGCTGTAGAATTGACAGAAAGGAAGAAAAACGGCAGGTTCCGAGATACGATTCTCCATTCAAGTTACGTGTGTAGTAAGTGTCCCGTTCGACAGTCATGACTAAAATCTCCGATGCTGTCCTTATTAGTTGCTTCTTGGTCTTAATCATTTGCAGGGTAATGTTGGATACCTGTACTTGTTGCATAAATGCAAATCTGATTTTGATGATTTTTTCTATTGCTGATTTTAGCAACACTGATAGTGTCCTTTACATTTTTTTATCCTAAGGAATACTGTTTACAAACGAAAGTGCAAAAATTTAACCTACTTATCCAACTTTGTGATTCACTTTAAGCGGTGTAGGTTGTTAAAACAGAAAAAAAGGGGGGAACTAAAAAAAGACGAAAAAAAGCAAAAAACCACACATCTTTCCTGATAAGCACACAGCTCAAACAAAAACACAAACTAAAGTAACAATTAAAAAAAATCAAACTTCTTTCTTAACCGATTTCTAACCCCTGGACTAACCGGGTTGGGAAAATATTTCCGCACAGGCTCCCTTAGACCGCTGTGGCCACTAAGGCACTTGTAATATAGAGTGTAATCTGCTTCTTGGTCACAAGCTAATGGAAGACAGATCGAGGTCACAATTGACACACACAGTGGGCTAACCAGACCTTTGCAAATGGGGGGGGTGGGGCCAGAAGGGGTGCCAAGACCTTTTTTGAGGGGGCTAATTTGGGGTCCTTTCTCCTCTCCCTGTCGGGGGGGCAAGGTTCCTGTTTGGGGGGGGGGGGCTTGTGCCCCCCTGCCCCCCGTCTTGTTACACCACTGGATACAAACCCATGGCAAGTTCGAGGACGAAAACAAAACACCTTAGCTTAACGTGACTGATCACACCCTCTATAGTTTACTCATAGTTGGCTCATGCACTGTCGTGAAGGTCAAAAGAACTATACATTGTTTTCCTCCGCACACTAAAACTAATGAAAAGTTCATTAATTTGTAAAACACACACTGGACTCTTTTGGAAATCTGAACAATAAAACAATGTACACTCGGACTTTGATCTTTGATCTATGCAGATCTCTATACAATCTTTTTTCATCTAAATCTAAATCAACATTCATCAATCTAACTTCCGGGGGGGGGGGTACTCATGAGAAGGTAGGTTACTTAAGGTGCGCGCCGATAGGGCCCATTTTCACGCCTTACTATAACACTGGGTCTTTTTTCACACCAGGCTACTACTATAAAGATGGGTCACTTTTTGCGGTCATTGCTTCTATATAAATGGTCCTATTTTTCAATTTTTGGTCGCATTTTACTATGGAAAGGGTCGATTTTTTTCTTATTTTTGCTCACTCCCCGAAAATGTTGATTAGAGATTTGTTGCGAAAGAATCTAGAAAATGTGCGATTTGGAACACTAATATCAATGGGTCATATTTTTGTACAATTTGGTCACTATAACATGGGTTCACTTTTTTTTTTTTATAAACCCGGTGGAGACGCACACCGTAACCCAATTTTGGTCCAGTTTCCCCCCCCGGCTAACTTCTAAAGAAAGCAACCCATGTAGTTTGGTTTGTCCATGCAATCCTATGGGAAAATTCGGAGATATTACTTTCCGGGGTAAAACCGAAACCATGCAACGGTAGCCACCATGCGCAAGGATGGGCACATAGCCCGCTTCTAACTCAACGTACAACATTCCATTATACACTGATCGAATCTTAATAACCCACTAACACGAGGAAGGTGTATTGGAAAACCACTGTACACATCTCTCCGTAAGCAGTGGTGGAACAGATGTCATATGTGTTACATGCTCAGTCTTCATAAATACAATAAATATGAGTCCAACTTACCAAATCACCATAATATCAACCGGGAGGTTCTGTAACCGACCCATCCACACACTTTTTTCTGCCACTTATGAATCAGAACCCTTCATGGGATAAAGCATCTAATCAAATCCCTTTAACATTTTTGAATGCTTAAAGGGGGATGGCCCGATTTTAATAGATGAAGTTTTCCTGATAGAATGGACTTTACTCAAACTCATCTGTAAATTTTTTTTTCGGGCGCGATATTTTCAATCCGTTTGATGTGAGACCTAAAAACGTGATTTTGTAAGCCCCACAGAGTGCTGTGTAAGATTGGTCGACAAAATGGGTTATTTTTCGCTTCTTACAAAACTTACAAACTAAACATCTTAGCCCTAAAATTTTGCAGGGTAAATGACAAAAATACTAGATTTCTTCAAATTGAAAGCCAAAATTTGGACCACTTCTGATAAAATTGGGGTCCCTGGGGCCGAGGGTCGTAGTGATCGGGCCTGGACCGTTAATATCATTTAACTTGGAAATTGTGCATACAGTTTCAGAAATTCCTGTGTTAATATTGACATGATAACAAAGGAAGTTGGCATAGTCCACCTGAATCTACTGTAATGACATGGACAAAGTTCTACAAGCAGGTTTTTCTTGCGGTAACTTGTTGTACAAACCCTCCCACGAACAAGATATCAAAAAGGTAGAAACAAGGAGCATGGCATATACCTAATTTGCATAAACCTAGGTGCCATTTTTTGCCTATATTTTGGTTATAAAACAACATATTCAAAGGAACGACCCGATTTAGTAATAAAGTTTTTCATTTTGGATATCAATGTCTTCACCCCCCAAACCCCATCTGGAGAGTTTTGCGCTGACTTTCAACCCGTTTTCATTGACGCTAAAAAAAAAAACATGATTTTCCTTAGCCCTATATGCGTAATTAATATCGTCTACCCAAATGGGGTACATTGTTGCTCATAACTTCCAAATATCCTTTAGCCCTAAGATCACAGGGAAAATGAAACAATAGTAGCTTTCTTTCTTCAAATACACCGAAATGTTACCACTATTCCGGTAACATCTTGGAGTATATGGGGACGATCTATATTAGCGATCATGCACGGCCCTTTAAAAACGTTGCGTCTTTCTTGCTGTCCAATAGGACCAACGAGGTACTTGAGGTCTAACCTTTTTGAGGTGGGTACCATGTGTAGTGCAGATGGTTGATGATTGACGATGGTTGATGATGGTTTTATTGACGATCATGTTTCAATTCCATCTCTTTACATTTAGATGTAGGTTGACTTTATTTGCAGCATTCTCAGATGATCTTTTTAGAGTTAGATCTTGTTCACACAATATCACACTCCCCTGCAGTAGAGCTGCGTAGTCAAGGTTTACCCCTGTGAGATCTGACTTTGGTGAAGTGCTAGAATGCTTGACCCCCCTTTTTTTGTGCTGCTGTCCTACCTATTACCTACCCAGGTTAGACCAATTTACCCCCTTTTGAAAATGTTCACATCACTCAATGCCCCCATTTTCTTCTTTCCTGCATCCCACTTTTTTTTTACAATTTTTGCATAAAATTATCCGATATTTTGTAAAGATTTTAACAACCACATTCAAAATTTTCCGCACCTACGTGCGACATATTTTAACCATTGTAAATTTCATGGCAGCATTAATATTTCCTGCATTTTGAAACTCTGGAAAGAGGCTCCTTCCTATTTTACATCAGTGTTAACATTATTGACGTCCCTTCTTAAGTTTCAACTGGGTAAAACAACCATTTTTATTTTATTCAGCTTGTTTACCGAATGACCCGTATTTCTGGGTACATTTTATCTTAAAGGACCCTATTTTTTCACCTGGCCTGAGGCACATATACCCATCACATTGACCCAATGTGTTTGAAAAACCTCTCTATAAGAATTATTTGCTAATAAAGATCTCTCCCATCCCGATTGCAGTCCATGAGCAATATTCTAGCAGGTAATAATTTGGGCTGGAAAACTGCCCATCGTGATAATGACCATCACTTTCCACTTTTAATATATCAATTGCAAGTGCTCCCCTTGCAGGCATAGCCATTCAAAACATTGTCAATACTAACAAAAAAATGGAAAATCTCCCTAGACATGTATTTATGAGCAATAAAAACCTTTGGTCGAAATATGGGCGTATGACATGGTTTCAGATTCTACCTAGGTTTTACTCGCCAAAAGTGTAAAAATTGTGAAAGGTGCTTTAAAAGTGAAACAAAACATGTTTTCTAGTTAAAATTATGTGTAGAATCCAAACTGAAGTCCAAAAATGCAAAAGGTTGGATGCGTTCCCGAGTATCGCATTTTTGGGGTATTGCGCAATGCCAAGTCCCATAGAAACCTAGGGTATTTTTGCTGATAATTGCTCTGCTTTGATTACAAAAAAAAATTCTCCAATATTTTTGCAGACTTGACAAAAAATTTAATCTAATTCTTTGTGGGAAATGTCTTGGGGCAAATCGTTAACTTTTTCAACAGATGTCACCCTTTCGTTTATTGTTCACGGGTTCTTGACGTGCGATTTTTTAGGTAAAATTTTGATCCCCAAATTGAAAAAAAAAAAATTTCCCCCCTCAAATTAAGACAAGGTAACACAAAGTTAAAATTACAATAACTATGTCAGGGACTTGTTTTGGCATAATCGATTAAATTATCAAGCCCTATAGCTCTTTTAGTTTTCTCGTAGTGTCCAATTTATGAACAACATATTTTTTTCACGCACGGGAAAAATCCAGGGGTAGGGGAAACATTTTTGTATTTTTGAATTATTCCTATACTTGAAATGAACCAAGTTAGGTAAATCAATTTGAATCTATTAAATTCTGCAGAAACTGAGAGGTAACAATCACTGTAGACCCGTCCTTTCCAGAGATGTGACTGTGCACAGCACATTTTTGTTCTAAAGTTCTAAATTTTTTAATTCGTTGTCACGGGACATGTCAAACTTGAATGGTCTGTGTGCAAATTAAAATGAAAATAATTTGATAAAACAAATACTTGAAATCCTAAGTTATAACCTTTAACTGATATATGACCACATAAAGGTCTATAGATGTAATATTTGTGACTCTGTAAGTATTCAAGTTGGTAGGTGAAAATTTTTGGTCACCCGAAAAGTGCGATTTTCGGACAAAATTGGCCCCAAACAATAGTTGTAGCAAAATGGTTCAATGGTACAGTGGTTTTCATTAAAAATTCATAAGCTAATCTAACGAACAATTTACCTAGAAATAACATCTTAAAAATTTAAACATGGTTATTTTTGCTCAATATGAATTTTTTCACACTTTTGGCACTAAACCCTAAGTCCATCCTGAAACCCTGTCGTCGCCAGTAAGATATATATCAAATTAACATGTCTTGCCAGGCTTCTCTCTTTCTACTTTTTGATATGTTGTTTTGGAGATCTTTTCCTGCTAGTTACAGCAAAAACCTTCTGTAGCAATTTTTGTGTCCAGGTGTACCTAGTATTGAAATGAGGGTGGACTTTCTTCTTCTATCGGTCCAACAAACACTGTGTTTCGCAAATATGATCCAGCCAAGGATGGGTAAACGTCTGGGCTGCTTCACTGAATTCGCGCAGGTCCTTAAGTTTGTGCTTGTTGCCTCCAGCATTGGGCGACCAGAGGTCTTTCCATTGTCGTGGTGCTGTTCCACAACCACAGGTAGTACTCCTGATCTGCTCCAGGTTGCCCCACTTCTGCAAGGAAACCTTTAGATCGGCCAGTTCTGTTTTCTCAATCTATTTAGGCAAAATCGCCATTCAGCCCATGAGGAGTCAGCTTCATCAGGTGGGCGAGTCTCCCAGGTTCAATACCTATATGTTAATGGTTGATGGCAATCCTTTCTTTCTTAGGACAAAGGAGTACTTTCTCACCCCCATCAATATGGATAACTATTGAACACGAACAGGCGTTCAATCGTTTTGTCTATATCAAGTCCTGCAGTACAAAGGTCACTCCAGAGTGCAATAAACGGCATCACCATTGCATGACATAGCTGTGTTTGTAACAGTTTAGACTTCCCTAAACACATCCAGTTAGCATCCTTGTTAGTCCTGTGCAATAGACGACTCATATTTGATTAGGTTTCAATTTCAAGATGCAGACATAAAGGGATGTATTGAACAATTTGTTTTTTATACGTTTTTCTTCAGATTCAGATATTCCATTGAGAAATTAGTGCTTCACCATGTTAAATGCCGACTAGGAGATTTCCCAAGGATAGCGCCCTCACTTTTCTGAAAATCCTGGGGTTTTTTTTGCATGTACAACATAATTCTTTTTTCCACAGACTACTGTATTTAAGTCATATTTTCGCGTGCAGTTTATTTTTGCAAATTTGTCAATGGCCGACATTTTTTTTTTTTTTCGTGAATATTTTCTTTTCGCGATTCTCAATTTGTTAACAGAAAATGATCATTAAACTTACTAATGGACCCCATATAAACCTGTGCATCAACGATGCAGAGCCTATCAAGTATTGGTATTTAAAGAGGACAATGTTTTTGTGACGCACCGTCTTTACATAACAATGGTAAATACTATATACAAATTAACTTGTTACAACAAATTTTGGTATTAAGAAAGAACGGTGGTTGCTCACACCACAAGTCTTGCCCTCTTTGTGATCACAAAAATGTGTAACATTGTTATGATGGTTAAAAGTCATAAAGTGGTCAATGGTGTCATTCTCTGGACACACCCCATGAGCAGTGCTTTTCTTGACCAGCTAGAGGCTTGAATCTCGGCTCAATTGTTTAGGCAGAAGAGAAACAAATTAAATAAGTTTTTTAAAAAATTAGGTATTTTATCCTTTTTTAATTGGCACACATGAGCTTTGACCCAGCTCAAAAATGAGTTGCAATATCTCATCCACCAAGGACAAAACAGTTCCGTGGTTTACTTGTACATACATTAACCTGAACTGACCTTTGTGTGATCTGGGTATCATATCATCCCCAAAACCATTAATACATTGGTGAAACAGTTACTGAACTTTGCCAATGAATGAGAATTTTACTAGCTCATATTGTCTGTTTAACACCCCATAATATGGGGTGCAACCGCTGACTTAACCCAAGATATGGGTTTCCACAAGTCAAGTGGTTGAGTGATTCTTCCTAGCTGAATTTGGGGTTTCAATGCAATGTGACCTTTGAATCCAATCGTTAAACCTGATATGGGTTTTGGGGCAGTGGATCTTCTGACTATAACAATTATCTGTGACACAAACAATTCATAGATTTTCAGAAGCCCTTAAGCACGTGTATAAGTCCTTTGTTGATTCCCGTTTGGTGGTTTGTGTGGGCGTGTGTGTGTGGGGGGACCCACCCTGAAAACCACTTTGGGCAGTGGAAATTTTTAAACAAAACTCGCACTGAATTGGTTAAATCAACACAACCACATAACAGGGACAAAATACAATCCAGGTTGTACGATTCCAATAGCGGTCCTGGCATCCACTAATCAAAATATGACCTGCCCATCCAATATGAACACGATATTAGATAGGCAAACCAAAACAAATCCTATCTTTTATTCTCCTACTCTAATTGTATTCAAAATCTGTGGTCAGCCTTTAAACCTTTGATAATACTTCCTGGTTTGATTTTCTTTGTTGCTTGGTTGGTGTCCCCGCGGTGTCACTACCAGGGTTTTATTTAAGATCGAGTGACAAAATCTAAGGAATTGCACCATATCGATTGTAGAAACCATCCTACCAAGAATGTTTCAAAGGTTTATAGACAAACAACTACAAAAGAAAATACAACGTCGCGGTCTCGAACCGCCTAAATCCCCCTGGACGGGAGCGGTTACCAATTTTTAAATATCCGCTGCAAAGACCCCCCTTACACCCCAAAAATCCCCTTAAACCCCAACCCCCCTTAAACCTGGGACAAACCCCCCCTTATACTCGTGCAACCCACCTTAAACCATAACAAGCCCCTTAAGCCCAGAACAACCCTTTAAACCCGGAAACCCACCTTAAACCCCCAACCAATCCCCCTTAAGCCAGACAACCCCCCTTAAACCCGGACAACCCATGCGCAACGTCCGACCGCAATGCAGACGCACAGCGCGCTACGCGCATGCGCGTGCATGTGTGCACAGTCGGACGCATGTATTACGCGTATTATGACCACAAACCCCTGTAAACCAAAACCCCCCTTAAACCCAAAATCACTTAAACCCCAAACAACCCCCCTTAACCCTGGACAACCCAACTTAAACTTGTGAAACCCACCTTAAACCACAACTAAGCCAACATTAAGCCCAGGACAACCCCTTTAAAACCCCAGACAACCCACTTAAACCCCAACAATCCCCCATAAACCCAAAAACACCCCTTAAAGCTGGACAACACCACCTTAAACCCGGACAACCCCCCATTTAAACCGGACACCCCCCTTAAACCTGGACAACCCCCCCTACACTCGTGCAAAACCCACCTTAAACCCCAACAATCCCCCTTAAGTCAAGAAAAACCCCCCTTAAACCGGAAAACCCCCCTTAAACCCAACAACCCCCCTTAAACCCAAACACACCCCTTAAAGCTGGACAACCCCCTTAAACCCGGACAACCCCCCTTAAACCCGGACAACCCCCTTTAACCCAGACAACCCACCTAAATACCCAAAAATCCCCCTAAACACCCACAACCCCCCTTAAAGGGACAACCCCCCTTAAACCGGGGACAACCCCCCTTCACCTGGGACAACCCACCTTAAACCTAATCAGGCGAGAGTACATGATTACCCACCCCTCCATCAAGTTCATCAAAACGGACTTATGGGGGGGGGGCATCTTTCGATAGTTTGTTCACAAGCTTTTTGGGTAAAAAATACCCCAAATCTTAATTATGACAAATTAGTACCTAATTAGGCATATGCCAGGCCCATAATCTAATCAGATGAAGGGCATGGCAGTCCGATCCAACCTCCACCAAGTCACATCACCATACCCTTATGCGGTCTCATGTTATCGCGGTCACAAGATTGTGTTGGACCCCGCCGACGCCTGCCTGATAGCCATAAGCCCCTTTGCTTTTCAAAGCCAGGGGGATAAAAACGTAAACCTTGATTTTGAACTTGCCTGCTATCCTAATCATCCCTATAGAAAACCATGCTTTGATTTTCTATCCTGCACTAGCCATATAGAAAACATGCTTTGATTTTCTGTCATGCATGGAAGAAAATACCTAAATCAAAATCTTATTGACATAAAGACAGCGTATTCGGGATCCAGGTCC
>JAMKCH010067760.1:0-23964 GCA_023653785.1 Ophioderma brevispina | reverse complement strand
TACCTTTTATTTGGCTACAGAAATTACTTAAAATGAAAACAAAAGGTAATTTGAATATGCATATATTTCAATACAAAACATAGGCTGAATTTTGTAATTGCTCCTATAGGAAATTAGAAATTTCACAATTTGGTACCAAAGAAATGGTTCTCAGCTTAATCCTTTCAGGTGGGGATATTTTTGATAGAAGACTTGACACCAGAGTAAAAATCAGAATTTTCACATTTTTTAGGGACACCTGTCATTCAAAATCTCTTGTAAAGTCTTGTTGCACCTTTAAAAGCGGGTTTTTTAAGGAAAAAATGGAAAATTTGTGAAAAAAATGTTGCCCAAATTATTCTCAGATACAGGGCCGTACGCAGGATTTTTTTACGGGGGGTGCGGATCTTCGAAAAAGTGGACCTTTTTTTGGAAAAATGGACCTAACCCCCCTAAAATGGTCCTTTTTTGGACGTTTTGAACATCTATCACCAAAAAGTGGACTTTTTCGTCATATTTTCACTAAATTTTGGACCTTTTTATCAAAATAATCAGCAAAAAGTGGACCTTTTTCCCATTTTGTGGAATTTGGGGGGGGTGCGACCGCACCCCCCGCACCCCCCCTGCGTACGGGCCTGCTCAGATACATTCCCATTTGCGGCAAAAATAGTTAAAGTATGGATAATCATAATGGATTATGCATTCAGCAATTAAAATGATTCTAAAAGTTTCATGCTCCATAGTCTGTCCCCAAAGAAAGTGAATTAATAATTCAAAAAGCTAACTTAAATTGTAATTTACAAATTACCTTATTTTCAGCCTTTGAAAATTAAAGGTGCATTTCATCATTCCAGCACCTTCTGTTTTATTTATTGATCACTAGATATCCTTGAGAAAAGCTTATTCTCAAAATTTGAGCTGATCCCAATCTTGCGGTTTTATGGCTCAATTACTCGTTTCCCACGGTCTCATAGGTTACTGCGCTGTAATTTCTGTCCGTTTACGGACAGAAAATACAAAATTGCGAATTTCGTACAGATGCGACCGAATTTGCACGTAAGATTGGACACACATAGACTAATGCTAACGGTTCAGATGATATAAAAATCTCAAAATTTTTTAGGCAAGTCGGGGGGACAAAGCTGTGGATCACAAAATGCCCCTTTAATTGTTTGATATTTCAGATGTCATGATGTATACGGTATGAACTGTGATCATGAAGAGTTACTCAGCTTGCGCCGCGGGGTGATTGAAAGGCGCAGTCATTTCACTGAACATTTTTACTCAAGAGTATTTCACTCTTGGAGCTAATTCTCAAGAGTGAAAGTGAATTGAAGGTGACATTGTACTAAGTGTTACTGAGAAACAAAAACTTGAGAAAATTTGAAGAGAGTGACTTCACTCTCAACATATTTTTAAAGAGTGAAATGTGGTGTTCAGAGTATTTCTCTCTCAATATTAGTGAGTGAAATTGCTGAGGCGTAGCCAGTACCCCTCGTGACAATAGGATCGTGTGCCTTATTATTCCCAAATTTTCAGACTATGGAAAACATCACCACGTTAGGCTATAGACAACCATAAAAACAAACAAACAAAAAAACAAGGATTGCCAACTGCAGACATAACGAATGACCCGTATTAAACCTGGGCGTTCATACCTGATTGTGGACCCGCCATGGCGGTGAAGAACGGTTGATCGCCCCTCTCGATCTCCGGCAGTAGATTTTGATTCGTTGGCACTAGAATGAGTCAGTCCCGTCTCTTTACAATGCTTTACAAATGTGTTACTTAAATACGCGACAACCCGTAAAATCATGGCAATATTTGCACATAAATCATGAGTTGATGCGGATATGGGTGTCGTTACGATCTCGCAATGAAACATGGTAAAGGGTTTGTATTATGAGTTGAGTTAATCCCGCTGTGCCGTTGAGCACCCGAACCAAAAGTGCAGTCGGACAGGGAAATGAAAAACAAACAACCTGCCTCCTATTTACTTGCCTGCAATCGCTTTCCCGGCAGGAGGCGGTAGGACATGCCAACTAACAGCAACACAGGGACGGACGCACGCTGCATGATGTCCAACTAAGGTTGGGTTTTTGAGATTGCCCGGCTCCTGTGGAGCTCTATTGAAAAAATCCCTAAATTGGCATTATATGCCTGAAAAGGTGCAACGAGAGATTTCAAGGCATCCATATTTTCTGTGACTATGTAGTGCTTTCATATAGATTAGTCACTCAATAGATTCCATACCTTGATTTGGTACAGAAATAACTTAAAAATGAAAACCAAAGGTAATTTGTATATGCTTATATTTCAATAGAACTAGGGGAATTTCGTTATTTGCTCCTATACGAAATTAGAAATTTCACAATTTTTGTACCACGAAACAGATTAGATTAATCCTTTCAGATTAGGATATTTTGATAGGCGAGCTTTACATCATGTTTTGTCACAACAAATCAGAATTTATCACATTTTTTAGGGACCCCTGTTCTTGTAAATCTCTCGTTGCACCTTAAATTCCTCAATATGCGCGTTGATGAATTTCATTCAATGTTATTACCAGACGGCAAGAAGCACACATTAAAGCAATGTTGTTTGCAAACTTAGTGGTTCGAAGAAATTGGAGAAAAATGATTTGAAAATTCAATTTTCGCGCCATTTCAAAAGTCCATAGACTGTGAGACGTATTTATCAAATTTAGTCTCATTCTATATATGGGGCCTATACACCTATTGACTCCACGAGGTACGAGCACGAACGTATACAACGCACACGAGACTACAGAGCCCATACGTGTAAGCACAGGGGGGGGGGGTAGGACACAATTTGCGCGATTTGGGCAATGGGGATTTCCAAACGGTAATTGGGGAAATGCTTACGTGCATTTACTATTGGCAGTCTCAGTCACAGTGACATTAAAAAATCATTTCTGAAACCGGGATTTCAAAGAATCTTAGTAATATCATTGATAAATTAAGAAAAAAATAATTGGCTTCAAAATCCGTCCCCCCGGGTTAGTGGATTAACCCCGCTGGAAAAGTGTAATTTCAATAACGGTCATTTAGATTTAAATATTTGTGACCAGGCCTAGTCTTTAGTCAAGAATGTGTGTAACGTCGATATGCGTAAGAGCGCCCTCCTAACGTTTAAGTCTTTGAAACCGGGACTCGCACCGGAAATGGATGCGTTTTGAATTTGCTGTTGCTGTTAGGTTGGCATGTACTTCCCCTGTGTAAGCAAAAACACCAACTATACTTTGTTTCATCTAAAGTTGAAGGTGACGATTAGCGTCTTGGGCCATTCCACAGGCGTCTCGATCGTGCCGCCTTTATTCGCGTGCGTATCATTCTATGCTTTCAAGCATAGCGCGCGCGATTCATGGGTGTGCAACATAAAGTCGCAGTGACGTCACCTCAAACTTTAAGATGACACAAACTATAGCGATCAACCTCTCAAAACGCAAAACACTACGCCAATACCAAGAAATCCAACATACAAATATACAAACCACAACACTAAATAAACCAAATCAGTGTAAACCAGCAAATTTTACGTAGTCTTTTTTAAAATCAGGGGTCAAGCCATAGTTTTCAATGACCCGGCTCAAAGGGAGAAACCATGAAACTGAACGGCGCTCATGCAACAAAACGTATACCCGACGTATTGACAAGATCTGACTCATATCGCACCACATTTTGCTCAAACTCCTTCCAAGACCTGATTTGTCATAGTTGATCGCATTTTTCGTGAAATTAACGTAAAGGATTCGTTTTATGGGTATGGCCTTTGCAGTACCGTTTTCGCACAGTAATGACAGAAAAATAAACCGTATCATGAGCCTTTAACACATAGATTATATACATGTTTACTGGGCATATATAGAGTGGCTAATTTTCGAGGATGCAAATAAATCGACCTTACCCCCTTCCCCGCAGAAACAGCACCGGCGCAGTGCGTAGCCAGAGGGGGTCAGGGGGGCCAACTGCCCCCCCCCCCGTGCGGGGATCTGCCCCCCCCCTGAAAAATAGTGAAGTTACATAGGCCAAATACTATACTAACACATTTTAAAGGTCCATGGACATGGCTGAGTAGAAATTTCCTATTTCTTACATTTTCGTACCTCAACAGTTTTCTGTCATATCGCAACCAGTTTTTAAAAGGGAACAATGGAAAGTGTTAAATTCAAGGAAAACATACCCAAACTGGCAGGCCTTCTCCTGTTTCGCGAAGCGTATCAAGATGCTGGAGTTGGATTGACCCCGTTAATGACGTCAGAGTAACAAGTTGTAAACATAGCTCACACGTGGGCTAACCGCACCGCAAACTCCAGTATCTCTCCTTGTCGGTTTTCTTTGCTGGGAACTTGACTAAAGCTATTCTGTTCTGCATTCTCCTTGTAGGTACGGTCACCGCTGGTGAAGCCGTCGACAATACAGCACGTTATTATCGTAATTTTAAAGCATCAAATTCAAGATAAATTCTGCCATAGACTCCAAACACCGTACGACGATCTCACGAGAGTTCAATGCAAGAAAACTGGGCCACGAGCACGTCCGTTCCACGGTGACGATCATGACGCGTTTCGCGTACCGCGTATTTGTTACTAGGACGTCACTTCTGGGGTCACGTTGCCGCGCGATAATCACTTTCTTGTGGATTTCCTTTGAAAGCTTGTACAAAACACATGATATTGCCAATTTTATTTTCAATATACGGTTTCTTCAATTACTGCTTCATGAAGATTGTACATTGATACCAAGACATAATATGAATGAACCATGTTTTGGTGGTATTATAAGTATGTTAAAGCATGTCCATGGACTTTAATAATGCTTGCCCCCCCTGAAAATACATTGTGCCCCCCCTGTGCCCCCCCCCCCGAAAAAAAAGCTGGTTACGCCCACTGCACGGCGATTGATTGATACATTGTTTCCCAAGCAAAAAGCAGAAAGACGATCTGTTACAGTCAGGCTACAGTATGTATACGCGGTAGAGACTGTTTTTTGATCGCAGGGGGTGGTTTGCACCCTGCACTCATTATTCAAATCAACACTCAATCAATCAATCCAGGCCAGCCTGGCCAGAAAGAGTTTTTCAAAAACCGTATTAAAACAAGATATTAAAAACTAAAGAAAATCCCAATGAGTTGTGAAGTTCAGGTGATAATGAATCACGACTGTTAGGTAGACAAGAGGATTTACACAAATGGCTCAATCCCAAAAATGGGGCCCAAAAGTCATAAGTGATAATGAGCCTACGCATTCATTTCAGACTTGGGACCACCATATTTGGTTTACGTATCTCGTATTTGATCCTTATGCATATTTATGAGACACACGGCATTTTACGTTTGTCACACTTAGCGAGTGACGTGAAAAACAACAATAACAACTGATGAGGCCACATGCTATCACTCGGATTCAAATATCTATTTCCAAGCAAAATTACAGGGAGTCATCAGGAGACTTTTTTGTGCATTGGAGAATGCATGAATCGGTTCACACGTTCAATGGTTTCTTCCATCGATTGGTTTTCGCATAAATTGAGAAGAAGAAAAATCAGGCCCGATAAGACAATGGAACACTGGAGAAAAATGCAAACAATGATAACATAAAAACGCTGATGCACAGCTTGTAGGGGCAGTCGTGTGTTGTGCAGTCACAGCGACGACGCGGGCGCAACAAGAAGGATGACGCACGCGCGAGGTATGAGAGAAATTCGTTACGTGCTGCCTTCAATAACATTGAGCGTTGCCTCTTGGTTTTTATGCTGAGCTCTATGGAATGAATACCTTAGTGCCTACCTACGTTACTTTACAGGTTAAATTCAAAATGGATCCAAAATGGCCGCAGCATTCGAAGAACGATGTCAAAACTTAATTGTCGAGATGTTTCAATGAGTTTCAGATGATAATGGTAGGTCATCAGTGGAGTAACCAGCGGGGTGGCTAAGGGGGGCAGACTGGCCCCCCCCGGAAAACTAAAATGGGGACGGAGAATCTAAAAAATGGGGACGAGAAGAGGGAGAAGAAGTGAAAGATGGGGAGGAAAAGAGAAGGAAAGGGGGAGAGAAGGGAAAAGAGAGAAGAAACGGGGAAGAGCAAGGGGGGAAAAAAAGAGATAAGAAAGGGGAGGAAAATAGAGAAAAGAGATAAGAAAAGGGCGAAGGACAATAATAGTGTGTTGTGTGGGTGCTCTGTCGAAGGGGATCCCTCCCCCCCCCCCCCGCTTCTTCCGAATTTCGAAACCGTCACCTGTGGAAAAAAAGATGGGTCTACCCGGCGAGCGAATCGAAGACGGAAACAAATGGGGAAAATTTTGAGTCTTGCCCCTCCGGGAGCTAAGGTCTGGTTACGCGCCTGGGTACATTGACTGTAAATGAGGATTAAGAAGAGATTTGTTGCCCAGATTTTGAACATGTAACAGTGCCATTACATAGTAAATGCGCCCGGGGAAATGGCGTAGCAGTTCCACAACTTACGTGTGGAAATCCCCAATGGCCAAAACGAGCAGGTTGTGTCCTACTCCCCCTGCGTCCGGCTATCCCTCGATGTTGAGGGCAGTATTCAAGTTGGTGCAAAGAAATATCTATAGCAGACGAAGGACGCTAGAAGGGCCCGTGCCTGAGCGTTTGGGCCCGCCGAGTGAGGCATGAGAATGAGATATGGATTGTTGATTTCGAACCAGTACAGAGAGCCACGCAGCACGACGCTTTAAGACAACGCACATCGCTAATCTCATCATGCGCGATTCAAGAGTTGTTACGCGATTAATTTGAGTGGTGACGCACACGTATCCCTGGAAGATTGATAAAGCGCTAAAGCGGAGACAGTACGAAACTTGGGAAGAACCGAAACAAATCAGGAAGGGAGCAAAAAGGGGAAAGAAAAAGAGAACTTGCATAACACTGGTAATCAATAGATCACGCTTGCAACCCCGGTTTGAGACATAACAGTGTCTTGAGACATGGTAGTGTCTTGTTAGGCAGAAGACCTCATCAAGCCATGCCATGCAAGCCTCTTTTTCGTATGGGAGGTTCGTTATGTACCGCCAGGGTGGAATTGGGGGCACTTGAAGGCTAAATACGGGCATATGAAAAAGAAAAACGGTAAGCTGAGAGAAGTGTATGAAAGTTCCGACTGAGGCATGAAGAGGGAGGACATGAACCTTTGTAATAACGGATCAATCTAGTATAAAATCAAGGAAGCACTCAGGGGATGATATTTTTTGAACGGAAGCGAAGGGAGGACGCGTCATCTGTCGCCATGAAAAGTTGAAATCCTCAAATCCCACCGCTATATCAGAGTGTATTTGAAGCGGGATTAAAAGCCAATTTTTAACTCGATAAGACTTGATGGAAGACCGCTTGTAAATTAATGGTGGTTTTTTTCTTTGAATTCTATGATTCATGTTGAAGAGGGGATATAGCCAAGACATCTAATCAGTTTACTGTATATGACAAGAAACGATATAGGTTGTAACTCATTACCTGGAGGGCAGGCGGAGCTCCATCATGAATTTACCAATAAGCAAAGAACGATCTTACTATAATTTGCCAAATGTCTTGTATGTTGTATGTCCATTAATGTATGTTTCGCGAAAAGGTCCCGTCAGTTTCGATCCATTCCATATTGCGCCAAATTAACGTGAAAGGTGCGTGAGGATAACCGGACGGATTAGCGCGTATATTTGGACGAAAGTCGTTCAAAAAGACTGGAAAAATCAACGAAAATAACACTCGGTTGCTATAATCAATACCATTGTTGTTTGTACGCGTTACTAAGCGGCGCGTATCCGTGGGGGTGCGTTGCGACTGGTGTTACGCGTGATACGCTATCTCTGCGGTACGCAACGGTTACGCGTGATACGCTACAAGCGGTATACGCAAGTAACAGGAGCCTTATAACATTGTGTACGGTAGTGCAAACCACCATCTTATACTCATACAAACGTGGATGTGGTAAAGGAAACTATGATCAATACAGTTTCATCTTAATTATCTCGCTTTGATGGTGAGGGAAGTACGGGTTGGAACACACGCGGGGAAGTTGTTTTGAGATTAGTTTTGAGAACAAATTGGTGAAATATACGGGTAGAGTTTATGGATGAAATATGGGTCGGGGGTTGTGCAGTTAGAAAATGGAAGTAGCCCTCATAGGGCAACTACGGGATATCTGGAAACTATACGGAACTTGAGTTGTTGAAAAAAATACGCTCACGGGATTTTGCGACGGGGAATGCATAAACGGCAGGATGAAGACAAGTTTAGAATACGTGAATTTGAGAGCTTATGAGAGGAAAAACATGAGGATTTACATATTAAAAAGGTAAATGGAAACTTATACGGGATTATAAATATTGGCATCTTTATTATTTAAAAATACGAGAAAAATGACTAAAATTTGTAACTAAATCGAGATACGAGGAATATGTATACGGTGAAATTGGAGTTTACTAACTAGGGTTTTTTGTGACCGGGGGAGTCTTAAAATTCAGGATGACGGGTAAAGCATATACGTAGTGGACTTGATGAGTTTGTATTATCCACTGGTTTGATATGACGGTGTCGCCATATGTCTTACTTCTTCAGTTATCGCTTTCTCACTGTTTTAGTAGATCATTTCTGTTCAAGTGATCGCTTCAGTTTCATGATCGCGTCTGTTTCAGTGATCATTTCTGTTCATTTTCATGATCGCTTCAGTTTCAGTGATCTTTCTCTTCAGATCAGTGATTCTCTCCCGTTCCACTCAACTAGCCGGGATACCCGCGCGAAGCGCGGGCTCCCGCTAGTCTTACTATATTTGCACCATGTTGTATGTATTAGGTATGGTATGGTTCGCTAAAATGCCTCCGTCAGTTTCGATCCATATTTCGCCAAATTCACATGAAAGGTGCGTGAGGATACCGTACGGGTTAGCGCATATATTTGGACTAAATCCGTTCAGAAATGGGACTGAAAATCAACGACACAATGTGCTCGGGGGTTGCTATGATAAAACCATTTTGTTTGCACGCGTTACTAATCGGCGCGTATGCGTGGTGCGTTTTGCGACGGGCGGTTACGCATGTGATACGCTATCTGCGGTACGCACCGGTTACGCGTGATACGCTACATGCGGTAAACGCAAGTAACAGGCGCCTGATACATTGTGTACGGTAGTGTAAAACCACGCGAGCTCCTATTTACTACGGTGATTTGGGTAACAGAAATAAATGATCAATAACATTCATTATTTTATTTTCCTCTTTGACTGTGATGGAAGTACGGGTTGAACCAACGCGGAAGTATTTTTGAGATTATTTGGAGAAAAATTGAAATATACGGTAAGTTACGGGACTAAATATTGATTTCGGTTTATAGTTTAGAAAATAGAAGTAGGCCTACATAGGGCTTAGCTAGACGGATATGCTGGAAACTACACGGGAACTTGAGTTGTGGAAAAAATACGCTCACGGGATGTTTTGCTGACGGGGAATGCATAAACTGCAAGAGGAAGACCAAGTTTATAACGTGGACTTTGAGGAGTTATGAAGAGGAAAAACTGCTGATATGACTATGAAAAAGTAATGGAAACTTATACGGGATTAAATATTTGGCTAGTTTATGATTTAAAAATACGAGAAATGAACCTAAAATTTGTAACTAAACGAGATGCAGGATATGATACGGGAAATTTGAGTAACTCTGTGTCGTTTTTGTGACTGGGGAGTCTTAAACCTCAGGATGACGGGTAAATTATACGGGAGTGACTTGATGAGTTGTGGATTCCACTGGTTTTGATTTATGACGGTGTCGCCATTTGTGTTACTTCTTCAGTTATCGCATCATTCTTTCATGATCATTTCTGTTTCAGAGTGATCGCTATCAGTTTCAGTGATCCTTCTGTTTATTGATCATTTCTGTTTCAGTCAGTGATCGCTTCAGTTCAGTGATCGTTTTCTCTTGTCGTGATCGCGCTCCCGTTCACTCAACTACGGGAGCCCGCGCGAAGCGCGGGCCTCCCGCTGTCCTTACGATAATTTGCCAATGGTTGTATTCTGTCTATGTTGATGTATGTCTGTATGTATGTTCGCTAAAAGGCTTCGTCAGTTCGATCCTAGTTCGCCAACTCACGTGAAAGGTGCGTAAGGATACCGGACGGGGTATACGCTATTTTGGACGAAATCCGTTCAGAAAATGTGAAAAATCACGCAAAATGTGCTCGGTTTGCTATGATAAATTACCATTTGTTTTGCAACGCGTTACTAAGCGGCGCGTATGTGTGGTGCGTTGTGACAGGTGGTTACGGCGTGGCAACGCTATCTGCGGTACGCAAACGGTCTCGTGATACGCTACATTCGGTATACGCAAGTAACAGGCGCCTTATACATTTGTTTCCGGTAGTGCCAAAACCACCGACTATATTTTTACTACGGTGATGTGGGTAAAGAAAATAATGATCAATACCTTTCATGTTATTATTCTCGCTTTAGTTGTGTGGAACGTACGGGTTAGAACCACGCGGGAAGAGTTTTTGAGATTGTTTGAGAAAAAATTGAAATTACATAAGTTACGGGATGAAATTTTGAGGTTTTTAGTTAGTAAATATGAAGTAGGCCTACATAGGGCTTAGCTACGGAGTATGCCTGACCACTATACGGGACTTGAGTTGTGGAAAAAATAGCTCCACGGGATTTGCTACGGGGAAAGCACAACTGCAGGATGAAGACCAGTTTATTAAAACGGGAATTTGAGGAGTTTTATGAGAGGAAAAAATGAGGATATGACATATGTCCAAAAAGTAAATGGAAACTTAACGGGGATTATCCATATTGCTGCATTTTTTTATTATTTAAAAAAAATAACCTAGAAATGAACTAAATTTGTAACTCAAACGTCGATACAATGATACATGATACGGGAAATTGACTGTTAACTAAAATGTTTTGGTGACCGGGGGAGTCTTAAAATTCAGGATGACGGGTCAAGTCATACGGGAGTGACTTGTTGAGTTGTGTATTCCACTGTTTGATTCTGAAGGTGTCGCCATATGTGTTATTTCTTTTCTCTCAGTGATCGCTTCAGTTTTAGTAATCATTTCTAGTTCTCAGTGATCGCTTCAGTTTTTCAGTGATCGCTTCTGTTTCCGTGATCATTTCTGTTTCATGATCGCTTCATTTTCAGTGATCTTTTTGTCTCTTTCAGTGAATCGCTCTTCCGATCTCTCAGCTAGCGGGAGGCCGCGCGAAGCGCGGGCCTCCCGCTAGTCTTCACTATAATTTGCCAAATGTTGTATGTATGTATGTAATGTATGTACTTTTGCGCTTAAAGGCTCCGTCAGTTTCGATCCCCATATTTCGCCAAACTTCACATAAAGGTGCGTGAGGATATACCGGACCGGTTTAGCGCATGATATTTTGACGAAATCCGTTCCGAATGACTGAAAACTCAACGAAATGTGCTCGGTTGCTATGAGAAATTACCATTGTTTGCACGTGTTTACTAAGGCCGGCGCGTATCGGTCGGTTGCACGGGTGGTAACGCGTGAGACGCTATCTGCGGTACGCAACGTTCGCTTGATACGCTATCATGCGCGGTAACGCAAGTAACAGGCCGCCTTATCCTTGTGTAACTGTAGTGCCAAAACCACACCGTCTATAATTTACTCAACGGTGATGTTGGGTAAGAAATAATTTCAAACTAACAGTTCATGTTATTATTTATTCGCTTCTGTATTGGATTGAAAGTACGGGTTAGAACACACGCGGGGAAGTTGTTTTTTGAGATCTAGTTTTTGAGAAAAAAATATGAATACTACGGTAAGTGTACGGGCTTGAAATACTTGCGTTTTTAGATTATGAAATAGGAGTAGGCCTACAGAGGGCTAAGCTACGGGATATGCTGGAAACTATACTGGAACTTGAAGAGTTGTGGAAAAAATAGCCCTTTTGTTCCACGGGATGTTTGCGAACGGGCGGCATGCATAACTGCAGGAGAAGACAAGTTTTATACGGAATTTGAGGAGTTATGAGAGGACAAAATGAGATATGACAGATGAAAAAGTTAAATGGACACTTATACGGATTACAATTGCATTTTTATTATTTAAATACGAGAAAAGAACTAAAATTGTAACTAAACGAGATACATGATATGATACGGGAAATTGCAGTTTAACTAAAAGTGTTTTGTTACCGGGGGAGTCCTTAACTTCACTGATGACGGTTAAATCGTACTGGAGTGACTTGATGAGTTGTGTATTCCCCACTGGTTTGATTATGACGGTGTCGCCATATGTGGTTACTTCTTCATTTATCCGCTCAGTTTTAGTGATCAGTTCTGTGTCAGTGATCGCTGTCAGTTTCCGTGATCGCTTCTGTTTCAGTGATCATTTCTGTTTCATGTTCGCTTCAGTTTCCAGTGATCCTTTTTCCCTCTTCAGTGAATCGCTCCCGTTCACTCCTAAGCGGGAGCCCCGCGAAGCGCGGGCCTCCCGCGAGTCTTACTATAATTTGCCAATTGTTGTATGTAGGTATGTATGTAAATGGTATGTATGTTGTTCCGCTAAAAGGCTCCGTCATTTTCGATCCCTATTTCGACAAATTCACAGAAGGTGCGTGAGGATACCGAACGGTTTAGCGCATATATTTGAGAGCGAAATCCGTTCGAATGACTGAAAAATCAACGAAATGTGCTCTGTTGCTATGAAAATTACCATTTTGTTTTTGCACAGTGACGCGTTACTAAGCGGCGAGTATGCTTGGTGCGTTGCGACGGTGGTTACGCTTGAGACGCTATCTGCGTACGCAACGGTTTACGCGTGATACGCTACATTCGGTATACGCAGTAACTTGCGCTTAACATTGTGTACGGTAGTTCAAAACCACCGAGCTATATTTACTAACGGTGATGGTGGTAAAAGAAAAAACAATATATCAGGTTCCCATGTTTATTATTCCGCTTTGATTGTGATGGAAAGTACGGGTTAGACCACACGCTGGGGGAAGTAGTTTTCAGCTTCGTCTTTGAGAAAAATTCTGAAAACTATACGGTAAGTTACGGGATGGAAATATTGCGGTTTTAGTTATAAATAGGAAGTAGGCCTCCATAGGGCTAAGCTACGGGAACTAATCCTGGAACCTATCCGAGGAACTTGAGTTGTGGAAAAAATCACTGCTCACGACCTGGGATGGTGCGACCGGGAATGCATAAACCTGCAGGATGAAGACAAGTTTTTACGGGAATTTGAAGGGAGTTTTGTTTTTTTTTGTTGTTTTTATGAGAGGAAAAATGAGGATACACATATGAAAAGTTACATGTGAAACTTATCGGGATTAAATATGCAGTTTTTTGCATTATTTTACAAATCCTAGAAAGTCAACTAAAATTTGTAACTAAACAGATAACAGATTATTATACGGCGAAATTAGTTTCACTAAAAGTTTTTGTGTGACCAGGGGGGTCTTAAACTTCAGGATGACGGGTAAATTATACGGGAGTGACTTGATGCGTTGTGTATTCCACTGGTTTTGATTATGACGGTGTCGCCATATGTGTTCCTTCTTCCAGTTTATCGCTTCGCTTCAGTGTTAGTGACATTTCCTGTTTCAGTGATCGCTTCAGTTTCAGTGATCGCTTCTGTTTTCACGTGATCATTTCTGTTTCAGTGATCGCTACAGTTTCAGTGATCTTTTCTCTTCATTGATCGCCATCCCCGTTCACTCACTTAGCGGGAGCCCGCGCGAAGCGGTTCGGGCCTCCCGCTAGTCCTTACTATACATTTGCCAAATTTGTATGTATGTATGTATGTTTCGTGGCTAACAGTGCTCGTCTTTCGATCCATATTTCGCCAAATTCCCATGAAAGGTGCGTGAGGATACCGGACGTTTTAGCGCACCTATATGTGGACGAAATCCGTTCATAAATGACTGAAAAAAATCAAACGCACCAAAAGTGCTCGGTTCTATGATAATATTACCATGTGTTTGCACCGTTACTAGCGGTGGGGCGCGTATTCGTGGTGCGTTGCGACGGGTTTTTGTACCGCGTGAGACGGCCTATTGCCGCAAACGGTTACGCGTGATACCCACAGGCGTAATCGCAAGTAACGGCGCCTTTATACATTGCTGTACGGAGTGCAAAAACACCGACCGAGCTATATTATGTACTAACGGTGATGTGGGTAAGAAAATATGATCAATACAGTTCATGTTATTATTTCGCTTTGTTTGTTGTATGGAAGTACGACGGGTTAGAACACACGCGGGAAGTAGTTTTGAGATTAGTTTTTGAAAAAATGAAATATACGGTAAGTTACGGGTTAAATATGGCGGTTTTAGTTAGAAAATAGGACGTAGGCCTACATAGGGCTAAGCTAACGGGGATGCTGGAACTATAACTGCACTTGAGTTGTGGAGAAAATACGCTCACGGGATGTTTCGACGGGGAATTGCATAAACGCAGGTGCAGACAAGTTTATAACGGGATTTGGAGGATTTATGAGAGGAAATGAGGATTGAACTATGACAAAGTTTACTGGAAACTATACTGGATTAAATATTGGGCATTTTTATTATTTCAAAATACGAGAAAAATAACTAAAATTTGTAACTACTCCACCGAGAACAGGATATATACGGGAAATTGATGTTTAACTAAAAAGTGTTTTGTGACCCGGGAAGTCTTTAAAACTTCAAACGTCAGGATGACGGGTAACTCATACGGGAGTGACTTGATGAGTTGTGTATTCAACTGGTTCTGCTTAAATGACGGTGCTCTGTCATATGTGTTACTTCTACTTCTTCAGTTATCGCTTCTGTTTTATGATCAGTTCTGTTTCAGTGAGCGCTTCAGTTTCATCAGTGATTTCGCCTTCTGTCTTCGTGGATCATTTCTGTTTCAGTGATCGCTTCAAGTTCAGTTTACCTTTTCTCTTTTCAGTGATCGCTCGCCGTTCACTCACCTAGCGGGAGCCCGCGGGAAGCGCTGGGCCTCCTCGCTAGTCCGTCTATAATGTGGCCAATGTTGTATGTAGATGTATGTTACGTCTGTTGTATAGTTCGCTAAAAGGCTCCGTCAGTGTTCGATCCATATTTTCGCCAAATTCACATAAAAGGTGTCGTTGAGGGGATACCGACGGTTTTTATCGCATACTTGGACGAAATCCGTTCAGAACTGACGAAAAAAATCAACGAAATGCTCGGTTGCTATGATAATTACCATTTGTTTTGGCAACGCGTTACTAAAGCGGCGCGTATGCGTGTGCGTTGCGACGGGTGGTTACCCGTGAGATCGCTATCTGCGGTGAACGCAACGGTTACGCGCTATACGCTCATGCGGGACTATACGCAAGTAAACAGGAGGCTCCTTATACATTGTGTACGGTAGTTGAACCACCGAGCTATATTACTAACGGTTGATGTGGTAAAGAAAATAATGACTCAATAACAGTTCATGTATATTCGCTTTGATGGTGTATGGAAAGTCACGGGTTAGAACACACTCGGGGAAGTAGTTTTGAGATGAGTTTTGGAAAAAATTGAAATAATACATATTCCGGGATGAAATATTGCGGTTTAGTTAGAAAATAGAAAGTAGGCCTACATAGGGCTAAGCTGCGGGATATGCTGGAAACTAATACGGGAACTTGAGTTGTGAAAAAATACGCTCCATCTGGATGTTGCGACGGGGAAATGCATAAACTGCAGGATGAAATACAAGTTTATACGGTAATTTGAGGAGTTATGAGAGGAAAAATGAGTATAATGGACATATTGAAAAAGTTAAATTGAAACTTAATACGGGATTAACTAATGCATTTTTATTAAGTGTTATAAATAAATACTAGAAAAATTGATCTAAAATTTGTAACTAAACGAGATACATGATATGGAATATACGGGAAATTGAGTTAACTAACGCATGTTTTTTTTGACCGGGGGAGTCTTAATCTTCAGGATGACGGGTAAATCATCGGGAATGACTTGATGAGTTGTGTATTTCCACTGGTTGGATTATGACGGTGTCGCCATCTGTGTTACTTCTTCAGTTATCGCTTCAGTTTTTAGTGATCTTTTCTGTTTCTGTGCATCGCTTCCTTTCATTGATCGCTTCCTGTTTCGGTGATCATTTCTGTTTCAGTGATCGCCTGCATTTCAGTGAATCTTTTTCCTCTTTCAGTTGATCGCTCCGTTCACTCAACTAGCGGGAGCCCGCAGCGAAGCGCGGGCCTCCCCGCTAGTCCTTCAACTCTAATTTGCCAAATGTTGTTATTGTTGTAATGTATGTGCTCATAAAGGCTCCGATCAGTTATCGATCCATAATTTCGCCAAATTTCACCATGAAGGTGCCGGAGGATACCGGCCGGTTTAGGCGCATATAATTTGGGACGAATCCGTTTTCAGAATGACTGTAAAATCACAACACTGACACATGCTCCGGCTTCAGATGATTAAATTCACCATTTTGTTTGCACGCGTTACTAGGCGCCGCGTATGCGTGGTGCGTTTCGACGGGTGGTCCGCGTGAGACCGCTATCTCGGGTACCAACGGTTCTCCGTGATAACGCTACATGCGTAAAAAATAAAAAAAAAAAAAAACGCAAGTAACAGGCGCCTTATCCATTGGTACGGTAGTGCAAAA
Organism: Ophioderma brevispina; assembly: GCA_023653785.1. Taxonomy (NCBI): domain Eukaryota; kingdom Metazoa; phylum Echinodermata; class Ophiuroidea; order Amphilepidida; family Ophiodermatidae; genus Ophioderma; species Ophioderma brevispina. The sequence continues at coordinate 7,359 of JAMKCH010067760.1, read as the reverse complement.
CCACCGAGCTATATTTTATAACGGTTGATGTGGGTAAAGCAAAATAATGCTCAAATAACAGTTCATGTTATTACTTTCGCTTTGAATTGTGAGGGAAAGTACGGGTTAGCACACACGCGGGGAGTATTTTTGAGATTAGTTTTGAGAAATTGAAATATACGGAAGTTACGGGATGAATATGGCGGTTTTAGTTAGACAAATAGGAAGTTAGGTGCCTCATAGGGGCTAAGCTACGGGATAGGCTGGAAACTATCCGGTACTTGAGTTGTGGAAAAATACGCTCACGGGAAGTTGCGACGGGGGAATGCATAACTGCAGGATGACGACAATTTTATACGGGAATTTGAAGATTTTATGAGAGGAAAAGATGAGGAATATGACATTGAAAAGTTTAAATGGAAACTTATACGGGATTAATATGGCAATTTTTTATTATTTAAAAAGATACGAGAAATGAACTAAAATTTAGGCCAAAGGAAAGTTATATGGTAATTAATATTCAGTTTTTTTTTTTTTTTTTTTTTTTTTTTAAAAAAGAGAAAAAGACAGAGAAAAATTGAGTTAACAAGTGTTTTGTGACCGGGGGAGTCTTAAACTTCATGATGACGGGTAAATAATACGGGAGGTTTTTACTTGCAATTAGGTTTGGTATTCCACTGGTTTGATATGACGTGTCGCCTATTGTTACTTCTTCAGTTATCGCGTCCAAGTTTTCAGTGATTTCTGTTCAGTGATCGCTTCAGTTCAGTGATCAGCTTCTGTTTCTATCATTTCCCTGTTTCAGTGTCGCTTCAGTTTCAGTGATCTTTTTCTTTGTCAGTGATGCTCCCGTTCACTCAACAGCGGGAGCCCCGCGAAGCGCGGGCCTCCCGCTGTCTTACTATATTTTGCCAAATGTTGTATGGTATGTATTATGTATGTTCGCTAAAAAGGTCCTCAGTTTTTTTTCGATCCATATTTCCGTTCGCCAAATTCCATGAAAGGTGCGTGAGATAACCGGACGGTTTACGCATATATGGGACGAAATCCGTTCATGAAATGACTGACAAAAATCACGAAAAATGGTGCTCGGTTTGCTATGATAAATTACCATTTTACGTTTTGCACGCGTTAACTACAATGCTGCGGCGCGTAAGCGTGGTGCGTTGCGACGTGTGGTTAGCGTGAGACGCGCTATCTGCGGTACGCAACGGTTACTCGTGATACGCTACCAATGCGGTAATACGCAAGTACAGGCGCCTTATCACATTTTGTACGGTAGTGGCAAAAAAACCCCACCGAGCTATATTTACTAACTGTGATGTGGGTACAGAAAGAATGATCAAGAACAGTTCATGATTATTTCGCTTTGATTTGTGATGGAAAGCTACAGGGTTTAGAACACCGCGGAGGAAGTATTTTTGAGATTAGTTTTGAGAAAACATTGTAAATATATGGTAAGTTACGGGATGAAAGATTGCGGTTTTAGTTAGAAAATAGAAGTAGGCCTACATAGGTCTAAGCTACGGGATATGTGGAAAATATACGGGAACTTGAGTTGTGGAAAAAATACTCTTCACCTGGCGGATGTTGCGACTGGGGATGATAACTGCCAGGATGAATACAAGTTATACGTAATTTGATGGATTTAGAGAGGAAAAAATGAGGATAGGACATATGAAAAAGTTAATGGCAAACTTATACGGGATTACTATTGGCATTTTTATTATTTAAAAAATACGAGAAAATGAACTAAAATTTGTCACTAACATACAGATATGATACGGGGAGAATGAGTTAACTAAAAGTGTTTTTGTGACCCCGGGGGATTCTTCAACTTCGATGACGGGTTACATCATACGGAGTGACTTGATGATTTGGTATTCCACTGGTTGATTATGACCGGTTGTCGCCAATATGTGTTACTACTTCTTCAGTTATCGCTTCAGTTTTTCATCAGTGATCGCTTCGTTTCAGTGATCGCTTCAGTTTTCATTGATCGCTTTCTGTTTCAGTAATCATTTCTGTTTCAGTGATCGCTCAGTTTCAGTGTCTTTTCTCTTTCCAGTGATCGCTCCCGTTCACTTCAAACGATCGGGAGCCCGCGCGAATCGCGGGCCTCCCGCTAGTGTAATAATATAAAACTAATTGATTCATGTTCTTTGTCTTTGCTAAAACGGTTTTTTTCACTTGCGGAGAAAGATTCTGCCCTAACCAAATAAAAACGATTCTAAGAACTTTTCCTTAAAGTTGTTTGAACTCTTCTAAAACCTTTTTACAAGGGATAATCAGCGCCAATGCAAGAGATCAAAAAACATAGAAATTTGCATTTTTGCTTATAAAGCAAAGAATATAGTAAATGTATCTTTTCGATATTAAACTACTATTGTTAGGACTAAAAACACAAATATAAGTGAAAAATCTATATAAAATATTAAACAAAGATCTCTGCACTATGTTTTTTGTTTAGGTCAAGCTGTGCAGTGCCATGCCTGGTGCACAGTATAATATGGCTTATAAATCTGGGATATTCACATGGAAATGCTTTTTGATCTCAAGTCGGAATTTGATACGCACGTATATATAGAAGTTACAGAATCAGAAAAAATAAGTACTCTGCCTTGTCTTTAATACAACGATTAGTCAGGCAACCATTGCAAGGTTTTGTTCGCACCGCAGGTAACAAAATAGACCAAAATAACGAATTTGCTGGTTTTTTAAATGTTTCGGTGTATCATGAGCAAATCGTTGCTTATCCCTTTACCAGGGCGTATTTATTGGGAATAGAGGACCAGATACACCTTGATTTTGTTCCCCCGGCCTTGGAAAACCTGTCGATAATATTTCACCTAAATCATCAGACATGTTCTGCACTTTTTGCCCTAAAAAGTTTTTAAATATATTGAAAAGACGCCAAAAATAAAAGATAAAAAGAAAGGAAAAGCGAGAGAGAAACGAGGGAAAGAAAGAGCAGAGAGAGAGAAAGAAAACCAAAAACTTTTTTAATAACTTGCCTGCTGTCACTTATAAACCGGCCCATGCATATGACAAGGCAGGCTTGTGGTTTTCTGTGTCATGGTCCGTTTTGTGGCATTTACTTAAATTATCTTTTTTATTACTGAAAGACGACCATTTCCGGTTTCTTTACTTCCGTTTTCTTTGTTGAAACTGGCAATACTGACTTCCCCGTCAAAGTGTTTACATTAATATTTGTTAACTTTTCAATTTCCTTTGTTATTAATTTCAGAATAGCACCCCTATACCTTCCCGTGATACAGGGTGGTAAACCTCCTCTTCACCTTCCACTGAAAAAGTGCAAAAACAGGCGAGGAGGCCGCCAATCTCAAGTTGGTTTTGTACCCCAATTGGGTTCCACCTCAATCAGATGACCCTCATACGCCCTATATCATTTGTATGATGTTGGATCGCATTTGGAATGTGATCCCCTAAATCTATATACCCTAGTTGTCCACAAAAACGAAAACAAACAAAACAAAACAAACGCCAACTCCGGTTTGGCATTCTTTTCCCTTAATTTTTGAACATGCATCAAGTATTTTCTGAACTGAAATCACACAAAATCCAATCAAAATCAGATTTTTGCGATGTACGTAACAAGTACAATGTCCTAACCTGCAAAGGAGCACACACAACAAATAAAGGACAAAATCCGGTATTCTAGTCATTATCTGTTCCTGTACAGGCCACATGAACATGAAATGGAAATTCATTATCTTTGAACACTACCGTTTATTCCTTTTCTGTAAATTCTCCAGTGCAATACTTTATTATTTAAGTTTTTTATTTTTTTCTCCATGTTTTTTTTATTAGCTTTAAAATAAAAGAAAATCATGTAACGTTTTCCTGGTTTGTATTGACTGGAAAACTAAATACTGTAAACCAATGCGTGAACGTCAGTCACGTCGCGTTTTAATCATCGCGAAACGGTGCAACAGCGCAACGCGACATTACGCCCATCAGTGACACTAGCGCTCAGCTCATGAATATTCATTGGAGAGATTTTTCCTCCATCGAATACAGTGGTATAGGAGAGGCTTGTGCGCACCAAGTGCGTCGTGCTTTCTTCGATTTTGCTACGGGCCTATCTAGCGCCTTGGCGCTTATAATATCTATGGTTGGTGCATAGACAAAAAAAAATATAAGAGTAAGACGTAGAGCTTGCTCCGTGCGCGTAGAAGTCGTCCGAGGTTTAGCAACAAAAATTTTGCCAACGCTTGTGATGCGCCCGACGAAACTGATGTGGTATGCATCGGCGCACACACTTCGCTTCGCATATTTTTTCCCTCTCTGCGTCAATGTGCGGTTTTTTTCTCCTGTCAGCTGCACAGCGCAAACTTAACTTTAAAATAAACAAAACCGAAACCCTGGCTGGCTTCGATGACTCATTCCGGTCGATTTACCAGGTTTTTCCCTGCAATAATATTTTGTAAACATCTCCCGTATCGCATTTAACATGTTTCTAAACAAATTCGACTAAGTTCTTGTGTCAGAATCACTGTAAACATTTTCTGCCGAAGAGGTTGATGAGGTGCTAGCAAAACAAACCCAAACGCAAATGATCAGGGCCCAGCAAGTTTAGGCCCGAAAGTGGTGGAACAGGGCCAACAACCAAACGTCCTTATAACAAATGGCACGTACCATGCACCCATTTCATTGTTTGTCGCATTTGACGTCATCTTCATAGATGTTTTCCCTTCTTTCCAGTCAACCAGAATTAACAGCCACAAGCACGTTTTCCACAATTATGCTCTATTTTGTCTCCTAATTACTAGTGTTAGGTATATCAACAAACTTAATTACTTTTCTTAGTGAAAACGACACTTAAGCATTCTAAAGCGTCTTAAATGCCATTTTCGACTGTTTCTGGCTTTAAAAAGTCGAATCCCAGTTTTATTAGTAAACAAACCATAAAAATCCTCATTTCTTGACAATAGGGCGTTGTTACGCTTATTATCGCACTTGCAGAGGTCTTTACTGAACATTTCCAATACAACCTTGTTAAAAAAATAGATTGGATGAAAAACAAGGGCGCGATTTGAAATTGATTGTGAAGAAATCGCTGTGATAGGCTTCATCAAATTAGAGTTAATTGAGATGGATCGTTCTTAAAGGATAAAACGAGACATTACGAAATTCAATTTTGTAAACAAGGGTGAAGATGAGGTTCCTTCTTTACACGCAAACTGTAAACATTGAACATGTTTTGTATAACAGTCACTGAACATGTTTTTCAAAAAGGCGGAATGAAGATGTTCGTTCTTTAAAAGATAATCCTCTTAAAAGCCTGTGTTTAAAAATTTATAAGCAAAACAACCAAATCTTCCTTACAAAGTTATAGGTTTCCTATCAAAATTAAGTAATAAGCTATAGGCCAATGTGGAGTCGATTAGAAAACAAATACCCAATTATGGACTCTTATAAGATTAACCACCCAACAATAGACTTTCTTGCCAAATTGCTCTACAATGTCGGACCCTTTTATCAAATATTCAGAAAAAGGTGGATTTTCCCATTTTGGGAATGGGTGGGGAGGTGCGACCGTTACCCGACCACCAGTTGCCGGGCATGTGAGCATGTTTAAATGCTCAACATGTTTAGAGTGATACTAAAAACCACAAGTAACGTCATTGTCACTGAAAACTGTGGCCGAAATAGGCCAGCTATGGTGAGTATACTCCGCGTAATTACGCCTTTGTATAGGCGCGAACATTGCGAAAGTAAACTGCGCGAGGAGGGGTGCCGAAATTAGTGGTATAGCAATCTCTCCCAATCTCCCATGTTGGTCTGGTGAACTAATCAGGACATCCATGCAGCGGGTGAGTGGGATAGCGTCTATAGCTTATTTGTCTAGGTGTTGGTGGGGAGTTTTCTTTCTTCATTTTTTATTCTGTTACTTAGTTTGGTGGTTGGAGGCAAAACATCCGATATGTTCCACCAAACCCTTATACTCACAAGCTTAAAACTATTACATTAGATACATGTCAAGAAAAATAAGAATAGTTTAGCCCAAATTCTCAACAGAAAGCATACAGCCAAGGTCAGGTGTCAACAATGGAATCTGGAAAGGACGGGAACACTAAGAACCAGGAAAATGGGAAAAGATCTGGAACAGACCAGATCATGAGCCAGAAAAGGAGAAATGCACATAACTCTTGGGACACACAGCATCAACGATTGGGTGAGCACGGAGGGACATGATTAAGAGGGTTTGGGGAAAGTTTGGGCACAGATGTGAAGAAAAACAAACAGAAACAAAAACAAAGAACAGCAAAAACAAAGACACCACAAAGACAACTCAAACAAAACCACCAAGAAAACATCACTCACACACAAAAAGCTCAAATTAGAAGTCATGGAAGGCCTAAATCCCAAATTTTTAATTCCATGGAAAATAAGGAAATCAATAAAGGTCAAGGGTCCACTTTTTAAAATGTATATTAATTTTCCATTGTTTTCAGCAATTTTGTATTCCGTGCCTTTTAATTTTGACCAAATTCAGAAAGGCAGTAAAATTGGCTTCCAGTTCCTTGAAACCTACACCTGTGGATATAAAAATTCAAGCAAAGAAAAAGCAAAGAAATGCAGCTATCATGTAATGTTCTGAAGGTCAAGAACGCCAAACATTTTCTCAAAATTGGAGAAAGTAAAAACTCCCCAGAAACAGAATTAATTAAAAAACATAATTCATCCCACAGATTGGAAACCTTTCACATTCACAAAATTAATAAAATTAAAAAAAAAAAATGGATTTGGAAAAATCCTTACAAAAGTAACAAGGTGGGGGAGTCAGCCATACCAATTTTATGAAGAAATTGTTGGGCTCTGTGAAAAAATTTGAATAAAAAGAACGTAATTGGAGTTTCAATGGTACATTTAGCATTGCAGTATGACTCCTAGACCATCCCAAGTCATTCAGGACAGCCAAGGTATCAACCCATTTGTTTCAACATCAATAGTGGCCAGGGGTTCGTTCGAGAAAGCATCGTAAGACTAACGTAGCCCTCGTTGCGACGTACGTTACTACTAAGATTTTTTTCGCGTTCGTGAAATTGAGTATGCTACGGTGTCTTATGAGTAAGCCCAGATTTACGATTAAAAATACGTGTGGTCACGAGTACAAGTAACACACACTGTGTGTGTGGGAAGTTGACGGATCGGTCTGATTTTCGCATTCATCCATCTGTTAGCAATCATCATGGTAACCAGCATTTATTATTCCCGAAAATGAAGGGAGACACGGTCCTGAACCGAAAAATAAGATATTATAACAACCCACTTGAATTATCTTTCAGACCAGGAGTGTCGTTGATGCCTGTACAATGCAAAAACAGTGATTAGAAATAAATACCTTTTCTAAAA
>JAMKCH010067757.1:0-47462 GCA_023653785.1 Ophioderma brevispina | reverse complement strand
GAATGTTGGATTTCTAGGGTTATTTGTGACCCCAGAGAAGGCCCCAAGGTTCAAAATTGACCCAAATATGGGGGGGCTAAAATCATGGGAATGCTGTTCCAACTTCATATTAATGTACCCCGTATTTAATTTCTCCTGTATATTCACGAAGAATTTGATGGTTGGAATCTGGGTTATTTTTAACTCCAGAAAGGGGCCCCAAAGGGGTCAGAATTGACCCAAATGAGAGTAATCATAGAATGGTGAGTGTTATTCCAACCTTAAACTAGTTTCATTATTCGCCCACTTTATAAGCAGAAGTTTCCAAAAGAAATTAAATGTTGGAATCTAGGGTCAAATTTGACCCACAGAAAGTGGTGAACAGGACTTAAAATGACTCCGCAATAAGGTAAATTCATAGAATGGCGATTTATTAATTCCAACCTTATACATAAAATGCCATAGTATTTTCCTTTTCTCCACTCTATAGCAGGTAAAAATTGGTACATACTGGTGTAAGGTCAAATCGGAAGAATAGTGAGTCTTTTATTCCACCTCATCTTAACATATAGTTATTTATTTTCACCAGCTCATATAACTGTGCATTTTAAGAAGACTATTGAATGTTGAATCTGGGTCAAATGGGTTTAATTACCCCAATTGGAAGTCAAAATCATCAGAACTGGGTGATGATTTCCAACTTAACATTAATTTCATTTTCCCCACTCTTTTTTTTTTTTTTAAATAATAAGAATTTTCAAGAACACCAAATTTAATCCCAGAAAGGGTGAAAAGGGCTTAAAACTGACCCAAATAAGTAAAAAATCATAGAAATGGCAGTAGTATTCATTTTCTCCACTCTGTGCAGTAGAATTCAAGACGAATTTGAATGTTGGAATTTATCTGGGTTCAAAATTGACCCGGAAAGAGCAAAAACCTCCAAATTGACCCAAAATATTAGTCTTAGACGTAACAATGCAATGTAACATTTCCACTTTATGCATTTTAAGACTTCTAAAATGAACCTCATTTCTATTATATATTGGTAGTAGGTATAAACTACATTTTGATCAATTGGGTCGATAACGTCTAAGTTGTCTAATTATATTTAATCCTATGACATTTACAGAAATAAATAGACAAATAGTCCCTTTTCTACAGACACCAATATTATATTCTATCACTTCCTGTAACATCTGTTGATCCCCCGGGACGAGGCTCCTTTAAGGTCAAGTACAAAAATAAAACGTTGATCGCCGCACTTTTGAAAAGTTGTGGAAGGAGGCCTTTATTATATGGTTTTTTATCTATTTTTTTTCAAAGATGTCCGCCATGTCTAAGATGACCGCGTGATATATTTGAAGATTGGCGTTTGCGTTGTGTGGAAAATAGTAGTATGTAGAAAGGTTGAAAAGAAATGCTCAACAAAAATGAAGGACACTCTTTAAAATAGTACGTATGAGAGTTCAGTAGTGCCTCGATATTTTTTGTTGACTTAATTTTTCCCTTTTTTTTTTTTTTTTTTTTTTTTTTTTTTTTTTTTTTTTAAAAAAAAATAACAAATAACAATCGGGCGGCGTCCAAAATCGAGCGGGCGGGACGACAAATGTGTTTTTTTTTACTTGGCCTTAAAGAGTGGATCTTTAATCAATATGAGCCCAAAATTGACCCTAGAAGGCGCCAAAGAGGTTAAAATAAGACCCCAGAAGATTGTGCTTAAAGCTCTCATGGCTATTCGGCAATAAAAGCAGACTTTTGAGGAGCAACTCCATAGACAAATGTTTGCACACTTTTTGTATACCCCTGCAACCACATAGATTTTGCTCAATTGACGAAACGATTTGCCATGTTGGCAAAGGGGGACATCTCACATCTTCTTTTGACTTTTGTCGAAATCCGTGGCGTACTTCTTTGCAAAACGTCTTTATCATGTAATTTGGGTGGCTCCCACTTCAAAGTAAAGCTTGTATCTCTGCTGCATAGCACATATCAGAGTAGTTAGTGGTCTGCTACCACCTCTACTTGGACATGGAAGACTCCACGGAATAAGGTCTGATAATCAATCTGTTTCCTTGCCTTTGAAAGCATTGCCCACCGAAGACTGGTGTCTATTCTGTGCCCAATTGTTGTAATAGGAGGTATTTCAAAAACTAAAAAATCTTAAAAAAAAAAAAATCCGATATTCGGTATGATGTTTTTTTCCAGAGATATTTTCAACTGGTATGAGTTGCTGGTATAAGTGCCACTTAAAAGGTCCTGCAGCCCCCCTTCTTTGTCAATGTTCTACAACCATACATAATCTGTTTCCACACAGGCCTGGTAGAAGGCAATCTTAGTTGCTCTTGAGACAACATACTTCATATAATCCGTGTGTCCCACAAAAAAAGCAACACTTGGTTGCAGCGCCATAATTTTTTAACCAAAGCATGTGACTACTTAGTCTTGTGTGTTGTAAAGTAAGATGGGACTGTTAGCTAACTGTCCCTAAAGTTTCCATAAAGATAGTCAACCAATATTTTTTTAAGATATGACGCGACCATAAATCAAGTCACTGAGACCATTTAACCACATTGAGGCGCTATTAACTAAAATACGCACTGTACGGTTTGCGCCCATAACCACCAAAATGAATCTCTAAGTCCAACAACCATTTCCCCTTTTTTTAAAGATCGGTGCTGCAACAAAATAATTAACATATGAATATTTCCGCTATGTAATAACAGCTAAAAACATCATTTTAACACATTAAAGATCGAATTGGAATGTATGATCAACAAACTCGTCGTATTGTCCAATAAGACGGCATTAATTAATTAATCATTCAATCATTTTGTTATGCCACACAAAGAGTTATCGTAACCCAAAATTTAATGACTAATGAATATCCTGATGTTTGCTATTGAGTTTTTTGTTTGAAAACATAGGTGTTACTTTCAAAAGTTGAGAATGTCCATTATTTTTAGGTATAAGCAGTATGCAAGCAGCCCAACGCATTTTCCTTTGATTTATGTACTGTTGGGAGTTTGGTCTATGCCTTGATCATAGTGTTATGTCTTCGGAAACATTTTAATCACCAATAATTAAGTTTTATTAATGTTTTATTTATTATCAGTTAATTAACTTAGTAATCAATCAGTTGACCCATAGAAGTTGTTCCTGGCCGAAATTTGGGCACTTAAATGTTGATTGCAATCAATATTGATTGCCATTCTTTTTCTTTCTTCATTGCCAGTCTTGTCATGCTTGTGGTTAACCATCTCCTCATTTTTTGTAAAATGGGTGTTCTGCGGGTCCTTGATTGTTTGGGGTCAATATCTTAAAAACTATTACCTCGACCTTTATTAACTTTTCAGGAATATTAGCTAACGATCCCATCTTACCTTAAACACAAAGAAAGTAGTCCGTTCTTTTGTTCCAAAAACGTAATGGCGCCTGCCACCAAGTTGGTTGCTTTTTTTGGACCCACGGTATACTTACCATAATATTAAAACATTGTTGTAATTCAGGGCAAAATAAACCAAAAGATCAATATTAAAACAACATTGGGATAGCGTTCATTATGACAGAACCAACTCTTTCCTCTCCTACTAAGACTAAAGAAGTGAATTTCCTCTTGTGTTTACTCGTTTTCGTCCCCCGTGTCTTACAATTTTTGGACTTATTGGGTCCCGTTGTTGTTTACCAAAGGCCATTTTTTTTTGGCCCCACCTTTTGATCCCTTATTCAAAGTTTTTCATTGAGAATGTCCGTAAATGGAACACGAAATTAGGAGAGGGGCATTTTTTTTCAAAGGGGACTTTCCCCCCATTACAAAGGGGGCAAATTTGGTCCCCCCCAAATTACAAAGGGGTCCCATTTGGCAAAGTGGACTTTTTTATACCCATAATTTTTCCACCTCGCAAATCTAATTTTTTAGCTCTTTTAGGGGTTATTGGGGGAATTTTGGAATGAAACGCGTCATCCCCCCCGGTCCCCACCGCCCTCCCCTGGTTAAAAAAGCCTGAAGATTGCATTATTACCAATTTTAACAGAGCAAGACTGCAGATATGTAAACCATGCGTAATTGGTTAATATATTTTGACCAATTGGTGGTAGTTAGCATTATTTTAATTAAGTTTTCAATTTTGGATGTCCACTACTACTAAAAGTGAATAAAGATTTTAAAATTGGCATAGATTATTGAAATTCCTGCCTTACTATTGGAACATATGCATCCAAATGCATATTTGGTCCTTGTTTTTAACCATTTAAGGTTTTTAACCTTTTGCCATTTCTGGTTTACATTCAAATTCTAATTCTCAATTCTACAGCTATATAGTGGGGCAAAAATAAACTATATACGATTGCTATTTTAAAATTAAAGATGGAATAATACATCACCATTTTATGATTTCTACCCTATTTGTGTAAATTTTTCCCCTTTTTGGATACAGATTCACATTCAAATTCTTCTTGAATCTACACTAGCTTGTGGTGGAATTAAATAATATTACATTTCAATATGAATGAAATAAATAAATCACACATTCTATGATTTTTTACGCTAATGTTGGGTCAATTTTGAACCCCCTATTGATTTGCCCTTTCTAGTGGAAAAAATACCCCAGATCTTCAACATTCAAATTTTTCATCTACAGCTATATAGTGGGGCAAATGACTGGTTTAGATGGAAAATACATCAACATTCTATGATTCTTACCCCCATTTGGGCCAACCTTGACTCTTTTTATTTTTTGGCCCTTTCTGGGGTACAAAAAAACCCCTATTCAACCTTCAAATTCTTCTTGAATCTACACAGCTATATGTGGTGGAAATTAATACTTTTTACCATAATATGAATTTTGGAATCACATTCTTGATTTTTAAACCCTATTTGGGTCAATTTGACCCCAGTTTGGCCCCTTTGCTGGGGTCAAAATTACCCCAGATTCCAACATTCCATTCTTCTTCTTCTTTCATCTACAGCTATATAGTGGGGGAATTTTATTAGTATTACATGTCATGTGAAGTCGGAATAAATAATCACCAGGCATGATTTTTCCAATTTGACCTCGGGTAGGTGTCGAAAAACAAGCGTCCGCTGCGAGTTCGTTTTATTATCCTGGTCATCAGCGAAAATAAGCGTGTTCGTGCCCATCCTAAAGAAATACGCGGAACAGTCCAGAGGCCGTGATGCCACACCACCAGCGAACAAACTCGGAAAGATTAACGATGTTTTCACTATCAACCACTCTAGCACTCATATCTTCCTGACCGGCGTACATATCGTTTCCCGCACCGCCGTACATAAGTGATGAAACTTCGCCCGTTGTACTACTATGGATATTCGAATTGTTTTAGTCCTACTCAAAACCGTAAGCTCCATTTGGGTAGACGTTTCATATAGAAGCCCATTGATGCAGATAGGTATGTGATTGCCTTGTATTCCGTCCAGCGGCCACTGGCAACAACGTCAATACGTGCAATTACGGAATCACATTGTAATACCTCATTTCCATCATGGGGACTCTATCTGAAACGTCTACCTCAATTGGTATTGACTTAACACTTAATGACCAAGGGGGGGGGGTTCCTAATGGACTTTCCCCAAATGTATTTTGCGCGCTAGCGCCTTAGGCGTGGGATTTTTTGCGCCGAATTTTTTGGTAACTGTCGGACTTTTAAATTTTTAATGCGCTTCTTTTCATACCAAAATAATTAAAATCGGCCAACCGTTAATGAGTTATTAGTGGGGGTCCCATGGAACCCCCCCCCCCCTTGGCAAAAACTAACGGAAGGCATCTGAGAATATTTTTAATTAGCAAAGAACCAAAGCTAAATTTTTTGCTGACATATGTTCCCAAACCTGTAAGCAAACAATTATTGTAACATTAAAAATAATTAACCCTTTATGTGCTGAAAACAAAGGATTTCGTCGTGGACGTTGCCAACCGTTACTGTACAAACTCTATGGGAAAATGACTGTATTTTGCGAACACCCGTTAAATACAGGATCCCGAAACTGCAGGTTTGTTTAAATAATGTAATTTGGGTCTTCTAAGAATAATATTCAACATAAATAAGTTTTCAAAAGGTTTTGTGATGTAAGCGTAAGGCACATTTTTGAAATTTCCGTCTTTTTTGGTCCATTTTCGCATGTTTTGAACATGTTTTGCCCCCTATTTGTATGGCCCAAATAACACACTTCATTTTTTTTGCGTGATGTGGGGGGTGTCTTATGAACCGTCAACATGTGTAGACATTTCGGTGCAAAAATTCCTGCGGGAAATTGGTTTCCTTAGTGGGTCCCATGGAAAACCCCGCCCCCCCCCCTTGGGCACCAACGGAGTGAAACCCCTTGGTCACTTAAAGGTTAAAATGCCCGCTGGGGAAGTTTCCGTTGTAAAAAAATCGACGACCATCAATACGGTACGTGCGAGCCCGCTAATCATTGATTGGATCCTATAATATTTATTGTTTCGGTCAACAGAGGGCGTCCACGCCCATCTAACTATGCCCTCAGAAGACACGCTAAGCCTCATTTAATTTAAGACACGCAAAAAAAATAATAACAAACCGATTTTGGGGCGTGTGATAGTTACCATGACACATATACTACCTCGTCCCTCGCCCCGTTATTGATTCATACAAATTAACCAATGAATTAACATATATAATTAAATCTAACTAGCACTTGTAAAATATTATGTGAAAGACTAGGCCTATTTATTGATAATGTTGTCTGCAAAATCATCGGAACATGCATTATTGCAACCAAATAAGTTCGGACGCCATATACTAATAATAAAAGAAAATACACATAGTAGACAGTATCACATTTTGATGGGTCCACATAATACAAACACACAGTTGCTGCAGACATTTGGTATCAAACGGTTATTTCATACGTACAATACATGTGCCAACGTAGAAACATTTTATTTGGAAGCATAAATTGTTAAATTTTTTTCAATTTGACACTGATATTTCAGAAATGTGGTGTGCATTGCTCACGGACTATATTTAAATATGCTCAAACAGTACAATATTATTATCTCAATTACGGAAGACGTACTAAATTCAGGATGTTTATCATTTTACTATAGCCCACAAGAATACCCGTAACACTTAATTAAAAATCTGACTCAGAGATTTCGAAATACCGGTATTGTTTTTTGTGTAATAATGAAAAATAGTCCACTAGAATAATTTTTAATTTTAATACCTTGGAATGAAAGGAATGTCACGTGTGGAACCGGTCGGTCACTTGATTGAAACTGATCTTTCCATGTCCTAAATTTCTTCAAAGTGACTATTCCCGTGAAATTCCCATACGGCCAAAGTCCACTTTTGAAAAAATGACTAAGTCAGGCGGTCGGCTTCCTTGGATTTTTAGCCGAAATCGCCGCTACATGCTGTAACTGGTCCTCTCCGGACTTGTCAATTTTTCAAAGTCCCACTGGCCGTGGCCCCGACCATCGTAGAGTACAAAGCCCCTATAGTATCCGTTCTGGTCGCGGCCACTTAGCTATCCGAACACCACATTCCACTGAACCACATCCTAACTTACCACAAAACCGACCGGCATGGACTCTCTGACTAGTTCGTGTTTTAAATTCCAACCATGCCGTGGCCTGGCTACGTACTTACCGGTGGCCCGGCTAGGTGATTTTCACTGCCGTGGCCCAACTTTTACCGGTATGACCAAATAAACGGTCCGCTCTGGACTTAGTTCGTTTTTGAAATCACTAGTCCCCTTTTCAAGTGGCCGGGCAATGGCAGCAAAATTTAGCCGGGCCACAACTGAAAATCAAATCTTAAATTAAAAAAAAAAAAAAAAAAAAAAAAAAAAAAATAAATGTTGGCCACTGTTAGGTTCCCGGGAAACCTATGTAAGATAAGGTGATGAAGTTTTCATATCTAATGTTTAGAGAGTACGTAATCATGCCCGTTTCTGACTGCAAACTCGCACAAGTCAGTTGAGGGTATTAAGTACTGGACCATCGCTAAGAAGTTGCTCTAAGAGGATAGAAATATGGGGCCTCGACCCGAACTATACTTAGGAGGGAGTGCATCTCAGACACTTAAAAAATGAAACTAAAGTCCAAAGTTCCGAAAAAAACTAAGTTCGCAGAGCGACCGCTTCCTGTTTCAGCGGAAAGTCGCCCTTGATCTTTTGGTGAAAGGTACCACCTATCCCGAACCACAGCATGTGTCTTTTAAAAATTGTTAAAAAAAAAATCCAGAGCGGACCGCTTCCTTGGTCAGCGGTAATCGGGCTAGATTATTAACCCACCTCTTGGGTGAAAAGGACACATAGCCGGGGCCATGCAAGCGAGATTTTTCCATTAGCGGACCACTTCATTGATCAGCTGAAAATCCCCCTAGATCTACTAAACGAAACTTGGTTGAAATGTCACGTAGGTAATCCATGTCAAAATGAACTAATTCCAGAGCGTACCGCTTCCTATGGTCTTCACCTGGAAGTGGCCGTTGGACGTAAAGTGTGTGAGTGTTGCTGAAAAGCTTTCGGTTCGCCTGTTACGGCTGGTTGGGTGGCCGCGATAAAATCCACTGAAAATGGAGGATTTTTTTGCCCAAACTTTGAAATTGGTGTAAAAGTGGTTTTTTAGGGAGTTTCGGGAGTATAGATATAGAAAATAATGGTGTCAAAACCTTAAACGTAAGGAAACGACAAAAGTAATTTGGGGCGGAATCATTGATATCTATTATATATATATATATATATAGATATATTTTATAATATAAGATATATATATATATAGTTTAATTAGTGGTGACCAAGGTCGGGTGTAGTCGCATGCCGTCAAACAGGCCAAAAGCCAATCTTTTAAACGCTATGTCCGGATATATCCTTGAACTAACAAAGTTAAATGTCCAGTAGAACATCCAAGAAATTATGGCCTCTTCATCAGTGCCTGGAGCCCACCAAGACTTCGTTTCTGAATAGAAAAAAAAACAGTTTTCTATCCCAGGCGACGAGTCCCTGCGAGAAATGATTCAGTAATGCTAGATGACAAATGCTGTATTCCAAGTAAACAGCGAAGAGATGCGTTGTAGAGATGCTCGTGTATTACGCGTGGCTGACGCACACTTCGCACACTCAGGATACAAGATGTAAAGTGGTATCGGCCGAAGCTGAATTTGAGAATAAAATGGTCGACGGGAAAATGCCTGACAAAGTTTTCACAATGTCGAACGTTTCTGCTGACAAATGTTACAGTACTCACCTTGTAGAGGAAAGGACTGGAGTCGAAGCGAAATATATTAAATATGTTTCAATACAAAGTTCAAGTGCTACGTCGGCATAGGATTTAAAGTTAAGTAGTTGTGACCGAGTCGGGTGTGGTCGCATGCCGTAAACAGCCAAAGGCCAATATTTTTAAATACGCTATGGTCGGATATCATCCTTGACCTAACACAAGTAAAAGTCAGTAAAACATCCAAGAAGTGAATGGGCTCTTCCTCAGTGCCTGGGGCCACCAAGCTCGTCTCTGATAAAAAAAACAGTTTTCATCCAGGCAGACGAAGTCCCTGCTGCGATGAAAATATGCCAGTATATGCCTAGATGACAAATCGTATTCCAAGTAACGCGGAGAGATGCGTGTAGTGACGCTCGTGTATTACGCGATTACTGACGCAACACACTGTCCTCACCATATCCACGAAGGAAGTGGTATCGCCGAAGCTGAAATCTTGAGAAGTAAAATGGACCGGGAAAATTGCTGACAAAGTTCACATGTCGAACGTTCTGCTGACCAAATGTAACAGTACTCACCTTGTAGAGAAAGGACTGGAGTCGTACGAAATATATAAATATGTTTCAATCCAAAAGTTCACAAAGTGTCTTACTTCGGCATGTGATTTAAAGTTAAGTAGTGGTGACCGAAGTCGGTAGTAGTCGCATGCCCGTAAACAGGCCAAAGGCCATGTGTAACCTAGTCGGATATAAAATCCTTGAACATAACAAAAAGTTAATGTCGTAGAAACATCCAAGAAATATGGGCTCTTCATCAGTGCACTGGGGCCCACCAAGACTCGGTTCTGAATAAAACAACATTTTGCTATCCCAGGCAGACGAGTCCTGCGATAAATGAATGTCAGTATATGCTAGGATGACAAATGCGTATTCCAAGTTAGCAGCGTAGAGATGCGTTGTAGTGACGCTCGTGTATTACGCGATGACTGACGCAGCACACGGTCGCACACTCAGGATACCAGATGGAAGTGGTATAGCCGAAGCTGAAATCTTGAGAAGGTAAAATGTACCGGGAAAATTGGCTGACAAAGTTCAATGTCTAACGTTCTGCTGACAAATGTAACAGTACCTCACACCCTGGTATAGGAAAGGACTGGAGTCGTAGCCGGGGGAAAAATATATAAATATGTTTCAATACAAAAGGTTCAAAGTGCTACGACGGTACGGTCGGCATGGGATTTAAAGTTTAAGTAGTGGTTGACCGAAGGTCGGTATTCTCGCCTGCCGTAAACAGCCAAGCCCATATTTAACGCTAGTCGGATATAATCCTTGAACATAACCCTAAGTTAAATTCAGTAAGAAATCCAAGAAAATGATTGGCTCTTCATCAGTGCCTGGGGCCCACCACTACTCTCGTTTCTTCGGAATAGAAAAAAAAAAAACAGTTTTCATCCAGGCAGACGAGTCCTGCGATGAAATTATGCAGTATATGCAGATGACAAATGCGTATTATCCCAATAAACTGCGTATAGATGCGTTGTAGGACCGCTTCTGTTTATTAACGCGATGACTGACGCACGCACACTGGTCGGCACACTCAGATACAAGCTGGAAGTTGGTATCGCGAAGCTGAAATCCGGAGAATTAAAATGGACCGGGAAAATTGCTGACAAATTTACATGTCGACCTGTTCTCTGCTGACAAATGTAACAGTACTCACCTGGTAGGGGAAAGGACTGGAGTCGTAGGCGAATATCTATATATGTGTCAAGACAAAAGTTCAAAAGTTCAAAGGGTGGGGCCCTCCTTCGGCATTGGATTTAAGTTGCGTAGTGGGTGACCGAAGTCGGTATAGTCGCATGCCGTAAACAGGCCAACGGCCATATTTTAAATAACGAAGCTATGTCGGATATAATCGCTTGACATACAAAAGTTAAATGTCAGTAGAAACATCCAAGAATTGATTGGGCTCTTCATCATTGCCTGGGGCCCACCAAGACTCGGTTCTGAATAGAAAATCAACAGTTTTTCTACCCAGGCAGACGAGTCCTGCGATGAAACTGTGCAGTATATGCTGGACTACAAATGCGTATTCCAAGTTAGCAGCGTAGAGATGCGTTGTAGTGACGCTTGTGTATTACGCGAATGAGACGGACGCACACTGTCGCACACTCGGATACAAGATTGGACGTGTATCGCCGAATCTGAAAATCTTGAGAAGGTTAAATGTACCGGAACATTGCTATAAAAAAGATAAAGTTCAAACATGTCGAACGGTTCTGCTGACAAAGGTAACAGTACTCACCTAGTAGAGGAAAGGACTGGAGTCGTAGCGATATTAGAATATTTTAAATACAAAAGTTCAAAGTGCAACGTCGGCATGGGATTTAAAGTTAAGTAGTTGTGACCGAAAGTCCGTAGTAGTCGCATGCCGTAACAGGCCAAAGGCCAAATATTTAACGCTATGGTCGATATATCCTTTGAACATAACAAACGTTAAATTTCATAGAAACTCCAAGAATGATGGGCTCTTCAGCATTGCCTGGGGCCCCCAGACTCGTTTTTCTGATAGAAAAAAAAACAGGTTTTTCTATATCCCAGGCATACGAGTCCCTGCGATTTAATGATGCATAGATGATAGATGGACAATGCGTATTCAATAAACAGCGTAGAGATGCGTTGGAGTGAAGCTCGTGGTATTACGCATGACTGACGCACCCTGTCGCACACGCAGGATACAAGATTTCAGCTTCGGCGATACCACTTCCACTGTATCCCTTAGTGTCGACAGTGTGCGTCAGTCCTGCGTAATCCCCGAGCGTCACGACAAGCATCCCTAAGCTGTCTACTTGGAATACGCATTTGACATCTAGCATATACTGCATCATTTAATCGCAGAACTCGTCGCCTTGGGATTAGAAAACTTGTTTTTTTTGTTCTTATTCAGAACGAGTCCCTTGGTGGGCCCTAAAAAGGCACTGATGAAGAGCCATCATTTCGGGATGTTCTACTACATTTAACTTTGTTTATGTTCAAGATTATACCGACATAGCGTTAAAATATTGACCTTTGGCCTGTTTACGGCTTGCGACTACCGACTTCGGTCACAACTACTTAACTTTAAATCCTATGCCGACGTACCACTTTGACTTTTGTATTGAAACATATTTATATATTGGCTACGACTCCAGTCCTTTCCTCGACCAGGTGAGTACTGTAAACTCTGTCAGCAGAAACCGTTCGACAGGTGAACTTTGTCAGCAATTTTTCCCGGTCCATTTTGCTTTCAAGATTTCAGCTTCGGCGTAATACACTTCCATCTTTATCCGAGTGTGCGACAGTGTGCGTCAGTGATCGCGTAATACACAAGCGTCACTACAACGCATCTCTACGCCTGTTTACTTGGACCGCATTTGGTCACTAGCATATACTGCATCATTTCATCGCAGGACGCGTCTGCCTGGGATAGAAAACTGTTGGTTTCTATTCCAGAACGAGTCTTGGGGCCCCAGGCACTGATGAAGAGCCCGATCATTTCTTGGATGTTTCTATCTGACCATTTAACTTTTGTTTACGGGGGTGGGGGTGTTCCGGATTATATCCGAAATAGCGTTAAAATATTGGCCTTTGCCCTGTTTCGGCATGCGACTACTACCGATTTCGGTCACCACCTACTTACTTTAAATCCCATGCCGACGTTGCACTTTGAACTTTTGTATTGAAACATTAATATTGTGCGTCTGTGCGACTCGTCCTTTCTCTAAGGTAGTACTTGTTACATTTTGTCAGCAGAACCGTTCGAACATGTTACTTTGTCCGCAATTTTCCCGGTTCCATTTTCCTTCTCAGATTCAGCTTCGGCGATACCACTTCCATCTTGTATCCTGAGTGTGCGCCAGTGTGCGTCAGTCATCGCGGTATAACACGAGCGTCACTACAACGCATCTCTACGCTGATTTTACTTGGGAATACGCATTTGTCATCTAGCATATCCTGCATCATTTCCATCGCAGGACCGTCGGCTGGATAGAAACCTGTTTTTTTCTATTCAAGAAACGAGTCTTGGTGGCCCCAGGCACTGATTAAGAGCCCATCAGTTCTTGGATGTTTCTACTGACACTTTAACTTGGTTATGTTCAAGGATTATATCCTACATAGCGTTAAAAATATTGGCCTTTGGCCTGTTTACGGCTTGCGTACTACCACCGACTTCGGTCACCACTACTTAACTTTAAAATCCCATGCCGACGTTGCACTTTGAACTTTTGTATTGAAACCTAATTTATAGATTCGCTACGACTCCAGTCCTTTCCTCTCCAGGGTGAGTTACTGTTACATTTGTCGCAGAACCGTTCGACCTGTGGAACTTGTCCAGCAATTTTTTCCCGTCCATTTTACTTCTCAAGATTTCAGCTTCTGCATAGCCATGTCTTTCCATCTTGTATCCTGAGTGTGCACAGTGTGCGTCAGTCCTCGGCGTATACCGATCGTCACTACAACGCTCTCTACGCTGTTTACTTGGGATACGCATTTGTCATCGTAGCATATACTGCATCATTTCTTCGCAGGACCGTCTGCTGGGATAGAAAACTGTTGTTTTCTATTCAGAACGATCTTGGGGGCCCCAGGCACGGATGAAGAGCCCATCATTTCTTTGGAGTTTCTACTGAGAACATTTACTTTTGTTATGTTCAAGGATTATATCCGACATAGCGTTGAAAAAATATTGGCCTTTGGCCTGTTTACGGCATGCGACTACTACCGACTTCGGTCACCACTACCTAACTTTATCCCATGCCGACGTTGCACTTTGAACTTTTGTATGAAACATATTTATTATTCGCTACGACTCCAGTTCCCTTTCCTCTACAGGTAGTAACTGTTACATTTGTCAGGCAGAACCATTTCGACATGTGGAACTTTGTCAGCAATTCCCGTTCCATTTTAACTTCTCCAGATTCAGCTTCGGCGATACCACTTCCATCTTGGTATCCTGTAGTGTGCGCCAGGGTGGTCATTCACGCGTAATACACGAGCGTCACTACAACTAGCTCTACGCTGTTTCTTGGAATACGCATATTGTCACTATCATATACTGCATCATTTCATCGAGCCTCGTCTGCCTGGGAATAGAAAACTTTTTTTTTTCTATTTCAGAAACGAGTCGGGTGGGCCCACACGATGAATAGCCCACATTTTCTTGATGTTTCTACTGGACATTTAACTTGTGTTATTGTTCAAGATTCTATCCGACATAGCGTTAAAATGATGGCTTGGCTGTTTACGGCATGCGACTACTACCGACTTCGGTCACCACTACCTAACTTTTAATCCCATTCCGACGTAGGACTTTGAACTTTGTATGGAAACCATATTTATATATTCGCGACGCCTCCAGTCCTTCCCTCTACAAGGTGAGTACTGTTAGCATTTTGTCAGCAGAACCGTTCGACAGGTGAACTTTGTCAGCAATTTTCCCGTCCATTTTACTTCTCAAATTTCAGCTTCGGGCGATACACTTCCATCTGTTATCCTGAGTGTGCGACAGTGTCTCATCAAATCGCGTAATACCGTCTCCATAACGCATCTCTACGCTGTTTACTTGGAATACGCATTTGTCATCTAGTCATATCTGCATCATTTCCATCGCAGACTCGTCTGCCTGGGATGAACTGTTTTTTTCGATTCAGAAACGAGTCTTGGTGGGCCCCAGTCACTGATGAAGAGCCCATCATGTCGTTGGCTTTCTACTGACATTAACTTTTGTTTATTTTTCAAGGATTATATCCGACATAGCGTTAAATATTGGCCTTTGGCCTGTTTACGGCCTGCGACTACTACCGACTTCGTTTTTTCACACACTACTTAACTATCTATATTTAATATTATATATATCATATAATAGATAATATTATAGATATATATATCATATTCCGCCCCAAAATTGACTTTTGTCGTTTCCTTACGTTAAGTGTTGACACCTTATTTTCTATTATCAGATATCCTAAACTCCCTAAAACCCTTTTTACCCACCTTTCAAAATTTTGGGCAAAAATCCTCCATTTCAGTGGATTTCATTGCGGCCATCCAACCAGCCTTAACAGGCCGAAAGCTTTCAGCAACACCACCACTCTTACGTCCAACGGCCACTTCCAGTTGAAGACCAAGGAGCGGTACGCTCGGACCTTCAGTTCATTTTTGAAATGGCTACGTACGTGACATTTCACCAACGTTCGCTAGTAGATCTAGGGGGATTTGCAGCTGACCAATGAAGTGAGGTCCGCTAATTGAAAATCTCGCTGCCATGCCCGGCTATTGACTTTTCGCCCAAGAGTTGGGTTAATAATCTAGAAGCGATTTACCGCTGACCAAGGAGCGTCCGCTCTGGACTTAGTTCATTTTTTAAACGACACATGCGGTGGTTCGGCTAGGTGACCTTTCACCAAAAGATCAAGGGCGAACTTTATCCGCGGAAAAAGGAAGCGGTCCGCTCTGGACTAGTTTTATTTTCTGAACGCTGGACTTAGTTCATTTTTAAAATGTCTTGGATTCACTACCCTCCTAAAGTATACGTTCTGGTCGCGGCCCATTTCTATCCTTAGATCCTTCATTAGCGATGGTCCAGTACTTTTTGTTTAACCTCAACTGACTTCTGCGAGTTTGCAGTCAGCAACCAGGGCATGATACGTACTCTCTAAACATTAGATATGAACCCTCAACACCTTATCTTACATAGGTTTTCCCGGAAACCGAACAGTGCCAACATTTTCTTGCAGACACCCTACGGGTAGTCTCCGGCCACTAATAGGTGATTTTTCCGTTTTGTGGCTGTGCTAAATGTTGCCTGCCGTGGCCCGCACTTGAAAAGGTGACTTAGTGATTTCAAAACGAACTAAGTCCAGAGCGGAACGCTTCCTTGTTCAGCGGGAAGTCGCCCTAGATCTTTGGGTGAAAAGTCACCTAGCCGGGCCACGGCAAGTACGTAGCCAGGCCACGGCAGGTTGAATTTTCAAAAACGAACTAAGTCCAGAGAGTCCCATGCCGGTCGGTTGTGGTTAAGTTAGGATGTGGTTCAGTGGAATGTGGTGTTCGGATGGCTAAGTGGCCCAGTTACACGCATGTAGCGGCGATTTCCGGCTAAAAATCAAGGAAGCCGACCGCTCTGGACTTAGTCATTTTTTCAAAAGTGGACTTTGGCCGTATTGGAATTTCACCGGAAATAGTCACTTTGGAAGAAATTTAGGACATGAAAAGATCCGTTTCAATCACGTGACCGACCCGGTTCCACCACGTGACCATTCCTTTCATTCCAAGGTATAAAATTATAAAATTTAGTTCTAGTTGACTATTTTTCATTATTACACAAAAAAAAAAATAATACCGGTATTTCGAAATCTCTGAGTCAGATTTTAAGTGTTACGTTTATTCTTGTGGGCTAATAGTAAAATGTAAACATCTGAATTAGTACGTCTTCCGTAATTGAGATATATAATATTGTACTGTTTGAGCATATTTGTAAATATAGTCCGTTGAGCAATGCAACCACATTTCTGAAATATCAGTTCAAATTGAAAAATAATTTACAACTTTATGCTTCAATAAAATGTTCTAGTTGGCCCATGTATGTACGTATGAAATACCGTTTGATACCAAATGTTGCAGCACTGTTGTGTTTTGTATTATGTGAACACCATAAAAATGTGATACTGTCTACTATGTGTATTTTCTTTTTAATTATTAGTATATTGGTCAAGAACATTTGTTCGCAATAATGCATTGTTATGATGCATTGTTTTGCAGACAACATTATCAATAAATAGGCCTAGTCTTTTACATAATATTTTACAAGTGCTAGTTAGATTTTATTATTATATGTTAATCATTAATTTGTTTAAATTTGTATGAATCAATAACGGCGAGGACGAGGTAGTATATGTGTCATGGTAACATATCAACACGCCCAAATCGGTTTGTTATTATTTTGTTTCATTTGAGTGTCTTAAATTAAATGAGGCTTAGCCGTTGTCTTCTGAGGCATATTTAGATGGAGAGGACGCCCTCTGTTGACCCTAAACAAACTAAATATTCTAGGATACAGATCACTGATAGCGGGCTCGCACGTAATTGAATGGTCGTCGATTTTTACAAACGGAACTTCCCCAGCGCGTCATGTTAACCTTAAGTGACCAAGGGGTTTTCTTCACTTCCGTTGGTGCCCAATGGGGGGGGGGGGGGGAGGGCATGGGACCCCACACTAAGGAGGAGGAGGAACATTTCCCGAAGGAATTTGGACACGAAATTAATAACCACATGTGAAGGGTCTCATACGACCAACCCAAATCGCAATAAAAAAGAGGTGTGGTTATCGGGCTACAATTAGGGGCAAAACATTGTTTTCAAAACAGCGAAAATGGGACAAAAGAACGCAAATTCAATGTGGCCTACGCTTATCATCAAAAACCTTTTTGAAATTATTTTATGTTGAATCTATTCTAGAAGACCCAAATTAGATATATTTAACACAAAACCTGCAGTTTTAGGGATCCTGTATTTTTAACGGGTGTTGCAAAATACACGTCATTTTCCCATAGAGTTTGTACAGTAACGGTTTGGCAACGTCCACGACGAAATCCTTTGTTTTCAGCACATAAAGGGTTAATTATTTTTAATGTTACTAATAATTGTTTGCTTACATGTATTTGTGAACATATGTCAGCAAAAAAATTAGCTTTGGTTCTTTGATAATTAAAAATATTTTCAGATGACTTCCGTTAGTGCCCAAGGGGGGTGGGGGGTTCCATGGGACCCCCACTAATTAACTCATTAACGGCTTGGCCGATTTTAATTATTTTGGTATGAAAAGAAGCGCATTTAAAAGTCAGACAGTTACCAAAAAATTCGGCGCAAAAATCCCACGCCTAAAGCGGCCAGCGCGAAAATACATTTTGGGAGTCCATAGGAACCCCCCCCTGGTCACTTAAGTGTTAAGTCAATACCAATTGAGGTAGACGTTTCATATAGAAGTCCCATTGATGGAAATGAGGTATTACAATTGATTCCGTCATGCACTGTATGACGTTGTGCAGTGGCGCTTGACGGAATAAAAGGCAATACCTCATTTGCATCAATGGGACTTCTATATGAAACGTCTACCCAAATTGAGCTACGGTTTGAGTCAGGATCTAAAAACAATTCGATATCGCATAGTACAACGGGCGAAGTTTCATCACTCATGTACGGCGGTGCGGAAATGATATGTACGCCGGTCAGGGAAGATATGAGTGCTAGAGTGGTGCTAGTGAAACATCGTTCATCTCCCGAGTTTGTTCGCTGGTGGTGTGGCATCAAGGCCTCTGGACTGTTCCCGGTTATTTCTTTAGGATGGGCACGAACACGCTTTATTTCGCTGATTACCAATAATACAAACGAACTCGCAGGCGGACGCTGTTTTCGCACCTACCGAGGTCAAAGTTCCATACTAATTAAAATATTACAACTGTGCACTACTACTGTGTTAAATACGTCACACTTGTCATGGCAACTCTGTAGCAACTACGAACATGCTATAGCCACACGCTTTTTTGGAAGCCATTTTGGAATTCTGCAAAAAAACACCGTGCCTGATCACTGCGACGGTAAACTTTCTGAACAAACCACATGCCTGACGATTTTCTTGGATATCTAAGGATCATTTTATATTCGAGGGGCGCCTGGCGAAATCAACGAGAAAGTTCATTTTTCTGCGCCGTAAGTTTTAGTTGTAATGGGCTTGGGCGATAAACATCTAAGCGTCCACCAGGGAGCTCGCCGATTCCAATGGACGTCGATCCGACCTCTAGCCCTTTTATTACTCCAACTCAGTGTGTTACATGGGCAATTCGAACCAAGCACAACACACCTCCTCTCTTTGAAGCCTGTATATAAGATGCTAGGGACAAGTCCACCGACGCTATCACCGATGCAATTCGCGCATGGCAGTACATATCGGGGGGACTGACCTAAGTATACACACAACCGAATGCAGTAAATATGTGTGTACATTGTACGCGTCATGCAAACCATGCTTGACCGCGCCCACAAACACGGTTCTGCGCATATAATTATGACAGCAATCAATACTCTCATTGCATTTCCCAGTTTAAACTTGGTTCCACTGCCGGAAAATAGCCATGCATATTTGCATTGTCACCTTATTAAAACTAAATGTCACCTTGCAATGATGACACTGTGGGTTCAGGAATGATCTATAGTACGTCAGCCACTTTGAAAAAGAGCTCTAGTTTTCGAGTTAGGGTAGGTTGTCGAGTAGAAAAATGCCAATGGTACCAGGTGTTAGGGACATATGTGTGGATCATCACCTGCCTGAGTGGATGTAGAAATTATTTTCTATGGGCCAAAAAAGGTCAAAATTGACCCAAATTTGGTAAAAATCATTGAATGGTGATTTATTTATTCCGACTTCACATTGAAATGTAATACTAATAAAATTCCCCCACTATATAGCTGTAGATTGAAGAAGAATTTGAATGTTGGAATCTGGGGTTAATTTTGATCCCAGAAAGGGCCAAAATGGGGTCAAAATTGACCCAAATAGGGTAAAAATCATAGAATGGTGATTCCAACTTCATATTAATGTAACAGTATTTAATTTTCCCCACTATATAGCTGTAGATTCAAGAAGAATTTCAATGTTGGAATCTGGGGTTATTTTTGACCCCAGAAAGGGCCAAAAAAGAGTCAAAGTTGACCCAAATGGGGTAAGAATCATAGAATGTTGATGTATTTTTCCATCTAACAGTTCATTTGCCCCACTATATAGCTGTAGATTGAAAAATTTGAATGTTGAAATCTGTGGTTATTTTTTACCCTAGAAAGGGCAAAAAAGGGGTCAAAATTGACCCAAATTAGGTAAAAATCATAGAATGGTGATTTATTTATTTCGATTTCATATTGAAATGTAATATTATTTAATTCCCCCACTATATAGCTGTAGATTCAAGAAGAATTTGAATGTTGGAATCTGTATCCAAAAAGGGGTAAAATTGACACAAATAGGGTAGAAATCATAAAATGGTGATGTATTTATTCCATCTTAATTTTAAAATATAATAGTATATAGTTTATTTGCCCCACTATATAGCTGTAGATTGAAGAATTTGAATGTAAACCCCATGTTGGCACGCACTTCATAACAAAAAACGCACTTTGTAACAAAATTGTTACGAACTGCGTTAATCCCTATTGTGACAGAACAAAAAAAGGGACAACTTCGACGCACTTCATAACAGAATTAAAAAGTGGTCATATTTTCAAAGATTTTCCATTTAAAAACATTACTCCCCACGAAATTGTTACGAACTGCGTTAAGCTCTTGACAAAACAAAAAAGGGACAACTTCGACGCACTTTGTAACAAAATCTATTTTGACGAAATCTTCAAAGATGTTCATTAAAGAACACTAACTCGCCCCTCATCAACTCGCCCAATACCAACTCGTCCACAGCAAAGTGCCCCATACTAATGTTTTTTTTTTTTCCGTTTTCCAGTATTAACTATGCCATATCAACTCGCTCCATACCAACTCCTCCCATTAACAACTCGCCAATATCTTAACTCACCCCATATCGACCTGCCCCCATTTCAATGCCCCCATTATTAATTCGCCCATAATTCAACTCTTCCATATCAACTAGCCCGATTACAAACTTTGCCAAGTATTACTTCGCCCATTACGAAATGGCCTCGTATCAAATCGTTCCATTTCAGTCGCCCATTTATTAACTCGCCCAGATCAAAATCGCCACGATTTAAACTCTCCCAATTTTCAACTCGGCCCATATCAAAATCACAGATACCAACTCGGCCCAATTAGTAACAACGCCATATCGAATCGCCTCTTACCAATTTGGCCTTTATAATGACGTTCCCTTATCAACTCGTCATTATAAACTTCCCACATGACAACTCTCGCCAGACCATGGCACCCAAATAATCATTTCGCCACCTTCATCAGCCAACTCATATAATTTCAACTATTTAAATATCTTTCCAAGTCGATATAAGCTTCAGCAACCCACTTTGTTACGAAATAGTTACAAAGTTATAAAGCTTACTACTGCGCGTATGCGGTAGTCAAGACAATACACTGTAACAAAAGCGAGAGAAGTATAAAAATAAGTGAATCTGATTTAGGACTATGTTCGTCAGACATGCTTCAAACTTAACCAGAACAATCGTCCTTACCTTAATTCAGCCCACTTCTTAACTTACAACATAGTTTAAATATCTCCATGGACCATATATTCAGTAACACACTTTGCTAACGAAAATGTTATAAAGTGCATTAATTTCTCTTTAAAGGGCCAACTTCAACGTCTAGGTAACAAATTGATACGACGCGCGGTAATTAGATGCTGATGCTGCTGCTGCTCTATATGGCAGTATGAGAATGATAACTTCAACACGCTGTAACGAATTACATGACCAATTGTCCAATTAATAACTCACCCCATTCAACTGGCCCCATATCAAATCGCCCCTGCCATATTTCGGCGCACTGTACTAACCTCCTAAAAAAATAACTCACTTTGTAACAACATTGTACAAAATGCGCTAAAATGTTTTTCAAAAAAAAAGAGAGAAACGTCAATGATGCTGCTCAACCCTATGACAGTAAAGCGATAACTTCACCACATTAACACAATGAAGAGCATTAACAACATTGCATTTATGATTGTCGAATTATTATGTTAATATGAATTTAACATATGTGTCTACAATGAAACTCCGATATAAATGAATATATATAAAAATATTATGGCATCAATGGACTACTATGCTTATCCAATTGTTCCGATTCCTTTATGTGACCAGGTATAAGGAATATGAAAATCTCTATATTAATTTATAGCATTCCTGGGTGGGGCATCTTTGGGACCCATTCTAATTAACGCAAAAACTAGTATGTATTTGATTTTTATTGCAGCCAATGCGCGTTAAAAATAAAACGCGGACGGAAAAAAAAAAGAAAAAAAATTGGAGGCCCTTATGACGTTAAGTGTAACTCAGCCATTTACAACTTAAAAATGCTTTAATATCTCCACATGACGATATACTCAGTAACCCACTTGTCCACAAAAAATTGTTACCCAAGGTTGCGTTAGAATTGTAAAATGGAAACTTCAACTCACTTGGTAACAAACTTTGTTACAAAGGGCGTTACGTTGCTGCTGCTCTATATGGCCGTTAAAATATAACTTTCCTATAGTAAGTAACACAATGGAGAAATATATCCCTTTACATCCCCAAAGGAAAATGACTAGAAACCAAAACGTGAGGGGTAGCGGTATTTGGTTGTTCGATCTAGGAGTACTAACCTTTCCACTGTAAAATTACAGGCAGGGTTCCCCTAAGTGATTTGGAAAAAAAGTGGCAAATGAATTGGGTTTTAAGGGATAGGCAGTAAGGGATAACTTCAACACTCTAAACAGAATTTAACGCACTTTGTAACAATTGGTTAACAAGGGGTTAAAGTTTCCCTTTAAAAAAAATTAACGCACTTTGTAAACAATTTGTCATGGGGAAGTGTTTTAAAGTATTTTAAAGTTGTGAAGTGGGTGGAGTTAAAAACTTAAACGGGTAAAGGGGGGGCCTGCTAGGGGCCCATATTTTCGGATTCGCGCATTTTTAACTTGCATATATTATTTCATTTTTCGTGCTTGTATTGCCGCAAAATAATCAAATCTATTAGCGTCATTTTGTGGTTAATTAGATGGGTCCCTAGAGGCCATTCCGAAAGTGCATTGACAAAACGGAAAACAAAAAAAAATAATGAAGTTTATTGTGATTCTGATTTAATAATGCATACACCTAGTGACATCAACATTATAAATGAGCATAGAAAGATAGTATATAGTTTATAATCCTATTCCTAATATCGCCGTTCACAGTGAAAAACCTATGGAAATAGCATGTTAACCAAAACAAGTAACACTAAACAGAAATATGAAATTGCAAGATTTAAATTATTTTTATTTGTTAGTGTGTTCAAGTTATCCCGTACTGTCATACAGAACAGCAGCAGCTACTGCCTTTGTAAACAATTTGTTACATAGTGGGTTAAAAGTGACCTTCTAAATTTTTAACGCACTTTGTAATAATTTTGTTTACAAATTACAACTTACAAAGTGAGGTACAATTGACATGGAAGATATTTAAAGTCTTTTAAAGTTGTAAATTGGGTTTAGTTAACCTTAACTTCATAAATGGGTCCCGCTAGGAGCCCATGTTTTGCGTTAATTAGCATGGGTCTAGGAGCCCCCGGAAATGCCCATGACAAAAATGAAAAACAAAAACACACCAAACTCATCGAGTTACTCTGATTCTGATTTCATAATGCTACACCTAGTAAACAACGAAGAAATAACAAAAAATCATGGGCAGTATAGCATTATAATATAGTCAACATATCGAACTTCGATGGAGAAAACCTATGGTAAATCATAATTTTTATTATTTTTTTTTTATTTTGTTAGCTGTGAAATTATCACTGACTGCCGTTATAAAGCAGTAGTAGAAGCTTAACGCACTTTGTAACAATTTTGGACTAGTGGGTTGCTTCATGTGTATGAAATAATGTAGGGGTTTTCATATGAGGTGCGTTGAAATGGGGCTGCTAAGAATGAGACGGGTGGTAATGGAAGATTTGTTAGTGTGTTATGAGGTATCCCCTACTGACGTATAGAGCCAGAGTGTATGAGCTCAACCATTATAGGAATTTATTACAGTCGGTTGCTGAAATCATGTTGTCATTTGGGTTATTTAAAAACATTTTGATTTTATTAGAGGATTTTTATATAATTATTATAGTGTTACTAGTGTATTGAAGTTAACTTTACTGCCATAAAGAGAACAGCAGCTTTAATGCACTTTGTAAACAATTTGTTTTAAAGTTGTAGAAGAGTCCATTTAAAAATAACGCCCTTTGTAACAATTTTGTTACAAAGTGGGTTGGTTATGAATACCGTCATGGGAAGATATTCAATATTATTTTAAATGTTAAAGTGGGCTGATCAACAATTCACTTCATAAGGGGGCTCCTAAGGGCCCATTTGGGTTTCGGGCCGCGCATTTTTCGATTATATTGTTTTGTATTTGTCGATCTTAGGTTGACGCTGGATGAGCAAACATTCAAATCCATAGCGTCGTTTTGCGTTAATTACCGTTGGGTCCCTGGAGCCCCATTCCCCCTTATGCAAGTGTCCATGACAAAAAATAAAGCAGAGAATTGCTGCGATTATGATTTTTCAAAATATATTGCAGCGTTTAAAATACACGGACCGAAGAGCGTTAAATATTTTAAAAGGGGAATCTTTAACCCACTATGTAACACCAATTGTACCAAAGGCTTTGAAGCTGCTCCTTACTTTTCTCATGGCGGTAAGAAAAACTTGAACACACTTACAAAAATAGAAAAATATTTAAAATTCTGGCGTGCCATATTTTAAGGTTACATGGTTTGTAACATGTAATTTACAGTGAAAGGCGATATGATGAATATAAAATTTAATGCTACTTTCCACGATTTTTTGTTTGTTATTAGTCGTTTATGCATGGAAGAAAGAGCAAATGAAGATAGAAGGACGCACATCGACTTCCACCATCCGATTTAATCTGTTTATCCATTCACCCGGCACAAAAGGAAGGGATGCAACAGATACCCTTGATCGCCATATTCCCTCTGACGCAATCGATGATTCGGCGAGCACTCATTACTGGAAAATTTTTGAAAACTCTATATACGAAACACGTAAAAAGGTAAAATAGATTGGCATAACAACCAGGTTCCGGCCGTATTTAGGTTGTGTATTTGCTCGCTGTTTTCGTTAAAATATGCAGTGTGTACATCGTGATGCGTTAAAACTTTAGTGCCAAGACTGAAGTGTGCGAATCAAGGATGAAAGTATGACTAAATTTGAACGTTTGACCCGGGGGGGGGGGGGGGGAGGCGTCGTGCTTGGATTTTCATTGGGGCACCCCGCTCGCTCCAGGGGTTCTGAAAGTGACCCCTAAGGGACCAATTTTCAGTTAAAATATACCGGCCCCTAAAATGGGACCAGCTTTGGTGATGAAATTATACTAGTTTTCAGTGAAAATATACACCTACGGTACAGCAGTAATGACTCCTACTGTGCTGTTTGAAATATATTTTCCACTAGGATTCTATCCCAGTTATAGACTCGCTTTGAAATTTCACTGATAATGTCTTATAAAACTATCTTACTTGTATGCCAAATAACTTTTGATTAATATTGTAACACCATTCATTTTGTCACTGTACTGAATTTATCATTATTTACATCATTATTTATCTTATTGTTTTTGCTGTATTCTATGATGAACAATAAAAATTGATTTGCAGTGAGATTATTTCCCTTGCGGAAACCTGTTTCTCAATACATAAAAAGCTTACACATTTTTAACATAAGCGAAATATCCTCGTCGTACAAAGGGGGGGGGGTTCCACCTAACCACCCACCCCCCCCCCCCCCGTGAACTTTGCTACGGTGCGCTAATGCGAAAGCTCAGTAAAAAAGCTTCCAGGTTAATCATTCTTTCATTCTTTCGTGTTACAAAAAAGGCTTGGTAACACGAGTGATATACAAAACAAATGCACTGTGCTAATGCAGGGAAAAAAATACACACTGAGGGTGATTTTGCTGATATAGATGTTTTGTTAATATTGTAAATTTGGATCATTGACAGTTCCCAATCACAACTGAATTTGTAACCCCAGCGGACTAAAACTTGATTAGTGTGATTTGATACCCCTAGCGGTAGCCCGCATTTTGCAGCTATAGTACCTCTTTTTTTCGGAACGAGCATGGGTTCCCGACCAAAATCCAAGAACCCCTCGCCCCCGGGCGTGTTTACCGATTTCCATGTAGCCGCCATATGTTTGAGTATTTACTTCGCAGCATTCATCGCGTTCTGATTCCCGATGACCCGGAATCTTTAAAAAAATGCTATTGAATCGTCATGAATAGATATTTAAAGTATTTGTAAGTGTTAAGTGGTATAGCCGGTGATATGGTTGAGTGTGAAGCTTGGTCATAAATTCTTAAATCATAAGGTTTATCAAGATTCAGTTACAGTGTGTTGTCTTGTACTACCCCGCATAGAGCAGCAGGAGTAGTAGAGTAGATTAACATACTTTATAGGCCGTGCGCTATGGCCAGCAGCAAACCTAATGGAAGCGAAATGATTCTGACGAATTTCTGATGGCAGCGTAATTAATAATGGCCTGCGCATTGAGAAAACATTGTTGTGTTTTGCGCTATATTAAGTGTGGTACTATTATTATATTATTATTATTACTTTATAACAATTTCGTAACAAGTGAGTTGCTGAAGTTGTATCGTCTTCAAGGATATTTTGAATATTAAAATTATAGAGTGGGGCTGAATGAAGGTAGCGAAGTGATATTGGGGCAAAGTGATTATGGGGTGAGTAATATGTGGGAGTTAAATGGATGGTCAGTTAAAATGGGGAAGTTATTAAGGCGAATTGATAAGAGCGATGCGCGATTCGATATGGGCGTGTTAATAATGGGGCAAAGTTGGGGTATCGGCCGAGTTGAAATTAGGGCGTTAATATTCGGACGATTGAGTGAGATGTGACGATTTGATACGAGTGGTTTGGTAATGGCGAAGGAAATACTTGGTATAGGATGGTATCGGGCTAGATTACATTGGCAAATTAATATTGGGCGAGTTGTTATGGAGCGAGTTGATATGGGCAAGTCAAAATGGGACGAATCAATAATACTGGAAGAATTAATATGGGCGATTTGCTTTGGCGAGTGGTATGGGGGCGAGTTGGTGTGGGTCGGAGTTAGTGTTCTTTAATGTAGGGGAGCTTCGAACATTTCATCAGATTTGATTTTGTTTCAAAGTGCGTCACAGTTGTCCCTTTTGTTTCTGTCCCAAGAATGTTTAACGCAGTTCGTAACATTTTTTACGTGGGAGTGGGAGTAAGTGTCTTTAAATGAAGATCTTTGAAAATTCATCACTTTTAATGTTGTTCAAAGTGCGTCGAAGTTCCCTTTGTGTTCTGTCACAAGATGGCTTAACGCAGTTCATAGCAATTTTGTTACAAAGTGCGTTTTTGTTATGAAGTGCGTGCCAACACCCCAGAA
This sequence comes from Ophioderma brevispina, assembly GCA_023653785.1. Lineage (NCBI taxonomy): Eukaryota > Metazoa > Echinodermata > Ophiuroidea > Amphilepidida > Ophiodermatidae > Ophioderma > Ophioderma brevispina. Next base: position 20,088 of record JAMKCH010067757.1, on the reverse strand, counting down.
ATGGCCAAAAGGTTAAAAACCTTAAAATGGGTAAAAACAAGGACAATTGTATTTGGTATGCATATGTTTCAATATTAAGGCAGGAATTTCAATAATCTATTGCCAATTTAAAATCTTTATTCACTTTTATTAGTAGTGACATCCAAAATTGGTCAAATTACACCCAATTTGGTCAAAATATATTAACCAATTAATGCATGGTTTACATATCTGCAGTCTTGCTCTGTTAAAATTGGTAATAATGCACATTATCAGGCTTGTAACCAGGGGAGGGGCGGTGGGGGCTGACGCTTTCATTCCAAAAATCCCCATAACCCCTAAAAGGTCAAAAATAGATTTTGCGAGTGAAAATATGTAGGTAAAAAGTCCACTTTTGCCAGATTTGACCCCTTTGTAATTTGGGGGACCAAATTTGCCCCTTTGTAATTTGGGGGGAGGTCCCCTTTTGAAAAAAAATTGCCCCTCTCCTAATTTAGTGTTCCATTTACTGACATTCTCAATGAAAAACTTTGAAAAGGGATCAAAATGGTCCAACCCAAATTGGTCAAAATTTAACCCAATACGCCACAATTTCAGACCTTTTCCTCAAACTAGGTAAAACAATCCAGTAGGAGAGAAAGAGTTGGTCTGTCAGAATGAACGCTATCCCAAAATGTTGTTAAATCTGATCTTTTGGTTTATTTCTGCCCTGAAATTATCACAACTGTTTTACTATTATGGTTAAGTATACCGTGTGTCCCAAAAAAACGCAACACTTGGTGGCAGGCGCCATAAGTTTTGAACAAAAGCACGTGACTACTTATTCTTTGTTGTTAAGTAAGAGGGGACTGTTAGCTAATATTCCTGAAAAGTTCATAAAGGTAGAGTTAATAGTTTTTTAAGATATGACCCCAACAATTAAGTAACCCGCAGAACCCATTTTACAAAAATGAGGAGCTGGTTAACCACAAGCATGACAAGACTGGCAATGAAGAAAAGAATGGCAAATACAATATTTATTGCAATCAACATTTACTTGCCCAAATTTCTTGCAGAACAACTTCTACTGGGTCAAATGATTGCATTTACATAAGTATTAATTAACTGATAATAATAAAACATTAATTAAAACTTAATTTATTGGTGATAAAATGTTTCCAGAAGACATAAAACTATGACTAAGGCATAGACAAACTCCACACATTACATAAAATGATAAATGCGTTGGGCTGCAACTTGCTTATTACTAAAAATAATGTTACATTCTCAACTTTATGAAAGTAAAACCTATGTTTTCAACACAAAACTCAATAGCAACATCAGTATATTCATTCTGTCATTAAATTTTGGGTTAAGATAACTCTTTGTGTGGCATAACAAAATGATGAATGATTAGCTCTAATCTAATGCAGTCTTATTTGGACAATACGAAGAGTTTGTTGATCATACATTCCTAATTCGATCTTTTAAGTGTGTTAAATTAAAGTTTTCGAACGGCCCTCGTGAGACAACCGGTTTACCCCCGCAGAGAAAATGGTTGTACCCATATTGGTCGTGTCAGAGTTCGTTCACCTGTGTCATTGCTATGCAGTTGTTTTTCCGGTCGTGCAAGTGAACCAATGAGGTGCCTTGTTTATGTCAGTCGATTGCGTTATTGTTGTTTTGATCACAGCATTATGGTGTCTCTGATCGGATAGGAATATGAAAATTTTTCTTAGATCGTTCCCGCCGATCGTAACCATTTCTAGTTCGTCATCATCAGATGTTTTTTCTACAGCTATGTAAGTGATTCATTGTGTTTCCGACGGAAATTTCAAGCTCATTGGTTACGTTGTCGTACGTGTTTTGCTTACGGATTTTGTTTTGGATTTAGCATCGCATCGGCAGCCGGTTCCGCAGACTTTTGATTGAATTATCGCTCGGCATGGCGTAAGAAGTATACAAACAGACGCCCATCGGCATCTTCAAACTTGACACGGGTTAATACAGGTGCGAGTACGTCTGGTATTTCGCCAAACAATACGAATGACGTCAAACTCTTGCACAAGCAAACACGATGCGGAATCTGGTTTCTTCTAATCATAGTGCAGTAAGTGATAATGCTAATGCTGGTCAAGTGTTCAGGGACAAAGTGGTTCCGTTCAGTACGCCAACCGCGGCGAAAATCCTGTCAGCAACAACCACAACAAAACCCAAATTTACTCCAGCGGCAGGGGGCTGGGTAGTCAAAATCAATCAGCAGCAGGGACTGGTGGAATCAAGGTCAAAAACAGCAGGGAAGGTCATCAGGAACAAAACAACTGCATCAGCAGCAGGACTGTTCATTCAGAATTCAACAAAAGGCAAGCCTAGGCAGCAGGGACTGGTCAATCAAAATCACCTACAGCAATTACCTCAGCAACAGGGTCTGGTCAAGCAAAATCCAGCAACAGTTGCCTCTTGGGGGACAGGTTAATCAATTGGTCAGGCGCAGCCTCAGCAAGTTGGACATGCGGGTTTAGTGCAAACAAAACAAAATCAGCGACTCAGACAGCTTACAGCAGCCTATGCAACCACAAAAAGGAATTCAACAACCCAGCCAAGGTTTGAGTAGCGTCGTGAGGCAGTCAGTTCCAGCCCACTTCAGCCTAGTCAGTTGGGAGTGCAGCATCCTAGGTTGTTAGCCGACAACTTATTGCAAGGTAATTTCCCAAGAATAAATCCGGTGTACGGCCCTGCAAATGTTGTTAGTTCATTTAGTAATGTTACTTCTGCACAATGAATGCTGGTTGTACTTCATTTGTTACTTCAGGTAATTATGGTTAATACATTTTCGTCCCTTCCTACTTGACAGTTTATTATGTCAACAGTAGCAACGGGTACACCAGCAGTGTCAGTGTACAGTAGTAATGTAAATAATTGTTCAGCTTCTTAACTTCATGTTACTAATGCTGCTGTTGGTGATTCAGTCTTAAATATGTCCAACCCTATGATGCATAGTTCAAATGCATGTGCTATGTTGGTATTTCATGGGGGGGGGGTTATCTATATTTGATCCTGTATATCAACAACAGATTGGGTTTTCACCACTTATGTCTGTTTGTGCTCATTGGGATGTCTATCCAAAGAATATGAGATCCAAAAGTATAAATGGGGAATATGTGGATTAGCTGTGCTTTTGGAAAAAAAAACGATCCTTGCAAGCAACAGGATGATAAGGAGCATGGCATGGCGCTTGCCGTATCTCAAGGGGGTCAGATTGTTTGGAAGTCTATAAACCCTAACAAATGTCACTTCAATCTTTTCTTGGACTTTGCATTTTTTATTTTTCTTTCTATTTTAGAGGCGCATCCCAACCGTGCTTTGGAATGAATAATGATATGCACATTTCATTAGAACTAACTTGCTGCGCGTTTCCAGGTTTGGTTGATCATATGATCAACAATGGCGCATGCGGCAAGAAGTTCAACCCCAGAGATCATGGTCCTTGATTGACGGTGAACTTTGGTCTGTTTATGACTCACTTCATCCAATGTTTCTCAATTCAACCGTTTCGGTCGTCAGAGAGGGGGGTTTCGTCAGCAATTCAACTTCAGATCTAGTCGGAGTGCCACATCAGGTCAAAGCAGGGGCTCGGGCGGAGAGAGTCTGATTCGACTGTAACAAGCAGTCATCATGTTCTCGAAAAGACTGAATTTACAGCCACAAATGCTCCCATGCAAGAATTGGGCACGTGACAGTAGTTGCAAAAAGGCAGATAAGTTGTGCCAAAGGTCACATCATGTACATGCCAGAATACTTCAATTCTGTGTATGTTGCAAGTACCAATCACTGATAACTTAGAAATTGAATCCGTGTTGGATCTTTATCCATTAAAAAGTCGGCTAAGGTTTAAGGATGGTTTTCTTTTGGTTTTAAATTAGGTTTCGGAGGTGTGGAATCTTTTAGGATTCACCAAATTTAACTCTGTAGATGCTGATCCAAAATGGCTTAGCAAAAGTCATGAGGGTTGGAGTGAAGCGCATTGCAGGCCCTTTTTCACAAAATTCCGATTTCTAATTTGATGATTTCTCCGATCGGCTTGGTTCCCAAATCGGAACCTGGTAAAATTTGTATGATTTCAACATTGTCTTTCCTGATGCGTTCGGTAAATGAGGCATGACCCGGAGGTTTGCAGTGTTAAAATATGCAAGCTTTGATTTAGCCGTGCAGTGGGTGGTGCGCAATGGTAATGGGCGCCCCTCATGGCTAAGGCAGAGTGAATCGGCATTTAGGATTTTACCAATAAATCCAGAAGATTTTCAGTTGCTGGAATTGAAGGGGGGGGATAAGTATTTTGTGGACAAGGATCTTCCAATGGGAAGCTTCTTGTTCACCTTGCCTTGTTCGAAAAATTTTCTTCATTTATTGAGTAGGCGGGTAAAAGGGCTGCAAATACAGGACAATGCAAACATTATGCTGAGATTTCTTTATTAGGTTCTATTGGAAATTCAGAAAATTTATGGGGCCATCTTGTGGGAGTGTGCCACGATATAGGTGTTCCGCTGGCTAAAGAAAAATCCTTAGGTTTCAACACTAAACCGCACTTATGTAGGATTAGAATTGATTCACGTAGGAAATTGGTAGTTATCCGCAAATAAATTAACTGATGTTAGGAAGAAGTCTTGGCGACTTTAAAAGCTTCAGAAGTTTCATTGAGGAGTTGCAGTCAGTCATTGGATCCTTGTCAGTGGTTGCAAAGCTGTAAAACACCGGGCAGGGCCTTCTTCGGAGCTAATTGATCTTAAATGTTGGTATCAAGAAACCTTGGTGCAAATTAAATTAAATGTAGGAGGCTAAGAAGGATCGTGAACATGGTTGCTGTTTCTTGACCTTTTAATGGCAGTGCAATCTTTCCTGATCAAGCTTGGTTTGAGGATTCTGATCTACAGTTTTATACAGATGCTAGTGGGAGAATAGGTTTTGGAGGATTTTTAAGGGGAAATGGTTCCAGGGGAGGTGGCCAGATGTTAGTGTCAGAAATAAATCAATAGCTTGGCTGGAATTTTTTCCAATACTGTGTCGGTGTTTTGTGGGGACACAGTTGCCAGGGGAAGAGGGTATTATAGGTCCGACCAACATGCCGTTGTGAATATTATCAATAAGCAATCTTCAAAGTGCCCCAAAATTATGAAACTGATTAAGATTTTTTGTGTTGCAGTGCTTGAGTTTAATTTGGCATTCTGTTGCTAGACATATTGTAGGTATTGACGAATAACATAGCGGATGGCATTCGTCACGTTTTCCAGATGCGGCGCGGTTTAGAATGTTAGCACCAGGAGCAGATGTAGAAGGTCTGGCAGTTCCGCAATTTCTTTGGACTCTGTCGTTACTCGACCCAACGTTTATTGCATGCATCATTGGCTTCGGGGACATGGGTGGTCTATAGGGAGAGTATTGAGAACAGTTATTGCTTTAGGAGTCAATTCCAATTACAGGTCTTTGTGGCCAGATCCGACATTAACATATAAATGGTTGGTTTCTAGGTGAGCGGCAGTAGCGTTTTGAATCGACTTAACTACCCCAACCGGACAGAAACTTTTGAGATATCTAAATTTTGTTAAGACAAAATGTTCAGTTTCAGATTTGCCTGTTGTAGTGACTGAAAGTGGTGCAGATTTCCTACAAAAATCATTGTGCCAAATTCAGAGCCTTTTTTGAAGCAAAATAACCCAAAATCTGTTTTCTTCTATAAAATTGGAATTTTAACACTATTTGAAAGATAATTTGGTATCAAATTAAAGGTATTGGCACATTTCATCATTTAAATGATAATTTGAAAGACAAATTTGGCTATAGACATGACCAAATAAGGAGAAAAGGGTCAAAATTCGGGTTAAAAAAGTGATTTTTGTATTTTTGGAAATTTTCCATAATTAAAAATGCAGACCCAATTGTTTAACCAAAAGGGCAAATTGAGGGTCATTTTGTTTGTAAGAATGTCTAGTTTCAGACTTGACCCAAAAAGAAACCAAAAAGAATTTTCGTTGCCATGAGAAACGGATTTTGGTTGCACCATTATTTTTTTGCCCAATTATGACATTTCTGCTAAAATAGCCCTGGCCCACCTCACGATATAATATATCGGCTTCATTTAAAGATCTATAGTTTACATAATAACAGGAAACATTACTTTTGTATCAAGTTAAAGATAATTTGTTTATATCCAAACCATTGAAACCCAATTTTTAACCTTCTTCTTCTTGTTCTTCTTCTTATCGTGTCCAAACGCTGTTGTTCTCAAATAATGATCCAGCCAGAGATGGTAACAACGTCTGGCTGCTTTCCAATTTCACTGATTCCTGCAAGGTCCGTGTTTGTGCCTTGTTGCTCCAGCCAGTGGGCAGACCACGAGGTGTTTCATTGTCCTGTGTGCTGTTCCACAACCACAGGTAGTATCCTCCCTGATCGGCTTCCAGATTAGCCCCATGCTTCTGCAAGGAAACCCCAATCGGCCAGCCCTGGCTCTCAATCCATTGAGGCAAATCGCCTTCACAGCCCATGAGGAGTCACTCCAGGTGGGAGATGCTCACCCAGGTTCAATACCGATAGATGTTAATTGGTTTTATGGCAAGTCTTTTCTTTTCCACAAGGCGACTCTCCTGAAACCTACCCTCCTTAGAGACTGTTTTCAAGAGGCGGACTTTGCTTAAGAAGCTCTCTCTGGATTTAGACGGTTGGCATCAGGTAATCCGTCCAGACACAGGTGCCACCAACGGATACCTGGCAGCCCACGCTCCTGCAATGCTCGCTACGCTAACGACGATGTCTGGTTGGAGCAATTCCTGCCAGGATGTACAAGTTGTCCGCTGGTGTCGGGCGAAGACATCCTGTGACAGCCGGCAGGAGCTTTAACTCTGGAAACAATCCTCCCGGCATGGGTTATTCCCTCCCACACAGGGCAGGCATACTCTGCACTAGTAGCCAGGGCAAGTGCCGTCGATCTAGGGTATGTGGGCGAGCACACCCCCCTCGCCAGCAGTTTGTTCAGATGTTATTGCGGTGACATACTTTACTCCTCGTCTAATCGCGATGTGGGTCTTATAAGGAGAGAGTGCGGTCCAAGGTAACTCTAGGTAGACAGGATTATAACAGGGCGGCTCCAGGGCTTCCAGTCCAGGTAACTTTACGCTGACGTTTGGCTTCACTGTTGCGTAGATGGAAAGCCACACACCTGTGTCCTTAGATGGGCATTTGCACAGTAGGTGGTTTTTCCTCATCATAAGGAGTGAGTTTTCAACCAAAGCTTTGGAGAGTCCTCTCTTAACCTATAACAAGTCAAACAAGGTAACAATGTATGTCCAAATTTGGGCAAAAATGTCATTTTTGATATTTAATGCATATTTTTAATAAAATTGAAAATGCAATTGTGCAAATGGCTAAAAGAGCCTAAAACCCAAAAATTTATGACCCTACCTGACAAAACCTTTTGAGAATCTCATTTTGTTCAGAAAATGTCTGTTTTCAGATTTGCCCTGTTGTAGTGACTGAAGTGGTGCATATTCTGTTAAAATTCACTTTTTACCCATTTCCAGAGCTTTTTTAAAGCGAAATGCCCAAAATCTGTTTTCTCTAGAAAATTTTGTCATTTTACATACTAGAAAGATAATCTTTGGATCAAATTAAGGTAGGAACCTTATCATCATTTGATCTAAACTTGAAGACAACTTTCTCAAAATATGACCAAATAAGGAAAAAACAGTCAAAGTTTGGGCTAAAAACTGATATTTTGGGTAGTTTTTTTGGAAACTTTTCACTATAACTCAAGAATCCAATAGTACAAAAGGGCAAAAAATGAACTCATTTTGATTGTATGTAATGTCTTCTTTCAAATATGAGCTAAAAAGAAACCAAAAGACTGCTGTCCATTGAAACAGGATTTTATTAAACCACACCTTTTGCTCATTTTATGACAATTCTGCTTAAAAATAGCCCTGTCCCACCTCACAAATATAAAATCTGGCTTCCTAATTAGGTTTATAGTTTTCCATACCAGGAACATTGCTTTGTTACCAAGTTGAAGGTATTTACACACTTTTATTCTTCCAAAAAGTCAACAAGTGAAAACCCAATTTAGCTAAACCAGCCCAATAAGGTAACATTGTCCAAATTTGGGCAAAAATGTAATTTTTGGTATTTTTATCATTCATTCAAGAATATGTGCAAATGGCCAAAAGAGCCTTAAATTAACATTTGATGATCCCTTCGACAAAACTTTTTGAGATATCTCGTTTTGTTTTAGAAAATGTCTAGTTTCACATTTACCCTGTTTGTATAGACTGTTAGTGGTGCCAGGGCTGTACGCAGGGTTTATTTTTTTTTGGGGGGGGGGGAATTCAAAAAAAAGTGGACCTTTTTGGGTAAAAGAGTGGACACAACCCCTCATAAAAAATGTTCCTTTTTAAAAATCAGCAAAAAATGGGACCTTTCCCCTTTTTGTGGAATTTGAACCGCACCCCCCCCCCCCCCCCCCCGCGTACGGGCCTGATGGTGCATTTTTTTTTTTTTTATTTTGTCCCCCCCCCCCCCCCCCCCCCCCCCCCCCCTGTAAATTCACTTTTGCCCAATTCATGCTTTTTTGAAGCAAAATTAACCCATAATCTGTTTATTTCTATAATTGGTATTTTACAACACTAGAAATATAATTTTTTATCAAATTAAAAAGTAATTAAACTCAATTTGAAAGACAAATTTTGGGTATTTTGTACAGTTTTTTTTCCCGTGTGTTTTCCCCGTGGGATTTTGTACCAAAATTGATTTTATATTAGCTTACTTTGTCAATTTTTGGGTTCGATTCAAAAATCTTGGGGTTCCATTTTTTTCAACCACCGCCTTCAGTCGCCATTTTGATTTCAAAATGGCCGCCATTTTTTCAGTATTTTTTGTCCTATATCGCGGCTTAGGAGCAACTTAGAGAGTAAAAATTGTGGCAATACCCATGTTTGTGGATACCAGGGATTCCATTGAAGCAAACCCGTCTTATCTTGTACTGATTTGGTTGGCTGCCAGCTTGAATTTTCAATGGGCCGCCGTTTTAAATATGGTTTGTCCTATATCTGGCGTGTGAGCAACGTGGGAAGAGTAAAACTGGTGGCAATACCCATGTTGTGATACCATGTGGCTTCCATTAACAGCACTGACTTACTTGTATCTAATTAGCTTTGCCGACATACTTGGATTTCAAAATGGCCGCCATATCGAACACTTGACTTTAAACTCTCAGCATAACCAGTAATAAGCAGTCTAAAATGGTAGCATTGCAGTACTAATGATGAAAATTCCAAATCCCTGCATGCCATTATTTCAAACTCAGCCGCCATGGAAGATTCACAAAATGGCGCCACAAGACAAATTTTTTTATGTTTTTCATTAATAATTGTCAAGTCAATGAAAATGTAACCCAAATATCAGTATATGAAATTACAGAATTCTACTATTTTAAACACTATCCTCGAAATACCGACTTTGATCTTGGATTGTCTTTCAGTACATGAAGATTTTTTCACCATCCTGCGTTATTTTGGAAACTTTATTTGAGGTGTAGGCATTAATCAATAATATTTTCGTGAAGCAAATGAAATGTTAATACTATCAGTTTATCACCTATATTACTAGACATGCCACCAAAACTTTTATCATGCAACTTGACTAAACTGCGAAGAGGATTTATAATATTATATTATATAATGGTCTGATGATCGCACAAGGGTGAAACTCCGATAACACTACCTTCCAGGTGTGTTTTTTTTAGGTTCATCAATTCATCTCGCTCTGCTTTCACAGCATTGAGCACTCTGCATGAAGATATTCTCCTCGCCTATTATATATATAATTATATAGTTGCATTCCATCACAAGAAAAACATAAGGGCTATGAATCCACTAAGAGGCTTACATGCACTACATGGGTTCACCCAGTACTAGTCAGGATAGCACTTAAGTTCTTTAGGGCTTGTGTAGAGAGTATACTCTGGAGGAAAAAACTAGGCCATGGCGAAACTTAGTTTATCCTGAGTCATTGCTATAGAATTATATTGTATGCAAGTGAAATCCCAGCAACTCATGAGGATAAGGCAACCTGGTACAAATTTGTCTCACTGTTTTCGACGTTCCGTCTATGGACGACAATGATGATATGTGTCAGTATGCCTTGCTGTCTTGTTATCTTGTAATCAATCTGTGTTTACGCAAAAGTCACTAAAGCATTTAACATAGTGTGTGTTTCTTGGCAATGTGCTGCATTTGCTGATCTTGACATACACCATCACAAAAAAGTTTTCAAGAACATTTACATGCTGTCCTAGTCGAAACTATCCTCACGAAAATTTCTGGAATACACCCAATGCGTCACAGCTTGAATCTAGACTTTATCCACCTACTCTTATAGATGCGGCAAATTTTTTCCTCCTCCCTATCATAGCCTCTAAAGCTGGCAACCTAGTAGACCTATATTTTTCGCTTCCAACTGCTGCACCCCTTGCACGTAGCCAATTCCTATTCTGCACTTCGCTTTTCCTTTCCGGTGATGACTGGAAGCTCGCCTGACGGCTGTTGCTTGAACACAAATCCATGAGGTAAATGAAGACGTCCGTGTGTGGCGAATAACATCTATATCCCTGTGTCTCCGTCCGTCTTGGACGCATCAAAGTACATGCCGTGGGATCAAGGTGTCAACTTCCTCAATTGAGTGCTCACCATATTGGAGCCAGACACACTGGTTTGTTGGAATACTTGAGGATGGCCAACTAATAGCTCGTGCCTGCTATCTTCATATTCATGGAGTAGAGTTTTTTCCTCACGTAATCTGTCAGTTGAGACTTTGTTTTCAATAGGAGACAGCATGGTTTCAGTGCTACTAATTTGATATTAGTCCGAACTCTGAGCAAACTATGACCCTGGAGCGGATCCATGCCAGTAGACCTTTTGCCATGTGTCCTGACTTTAAGTGGTTATCAATATATAGCTGTCGAAGATATCACATCCATCATAATCAGATACAATCTTACGGATGCTTCGAACAAAGGTGCGTGGCGAAATAAAGCTGGTACATTTGGCTTGGCCCTTTATTGATAACTCGAAAACAACGGCCATGGGTCTATATGCACAAATTGTATTTGATCTCCAACCCGCTTGATGTATCAGCGCCAGTGTTAAGTCTACCTAAGAGTCACTTGTTGGTTCCCTGTTAAACTCTTAAATGGTACTGACAAGAGTACTCTTGTCATTTGGTATTAGAAGAAGGCCATCGAGGAGAAGAGTGATCTGCCGATAACAGAAAACCTGATAAGCTGTTCCAATGGTTGGTCCACGACATGATTTGTGAATGGAATGCTGACATATGACCACGAAATCACCAGATTTTAGAGCCTTCCCCCATTTCTTGGGGCCGGTCCCTTAAATATTCTTATTTGGGCAAGACAAAGTGGGACAGGATTCGAGTTTATTATAGAGATCCGTATCAACAGTATTATTTGACTTGCTCCCGCAAGGCCACCGATAACAAGCTCCCCTCTCCCTTTCTAACTTGGCTGGAATAAGAGACGCTCTACCTGTTTTCATATAACTCAGATCTTTGCCATCTGGCGGAAGGTGCTTGACCAATTGCAGCTCGGATCTGATCTCTGAAGATTTGTTTTTTGTTTTTTTTTTTTTTTTTTTTGTTTTTAAAAAACTTTTTTACCCTCTTTCAAAGACCCCATGCAATCTTCTTGTCTCATGTGAGTTTTTGTGACATTTCAGGATTATGGTATACAAATTTTTCTAGCTGCAAATTCTTCGAAAAGGAATGTCATAGTAGACCATGATATTTGGTTACTTGGGTACTCTACACCACGTTTAAAACACTTTCCAGTACAGATTTGATGGATTGCCGATGGTGATTGGTGAATACGACCAGCTTTCAGTGCTATGGATTCAAGTTACTTTGCGATAGCATGAGTGAAGCAAAAGAAGCATGGCCCTCACCAACTCTCAAAGCCAATTGTATTTCCCTGTTGAAGATTGCAGTGTCATTGCTCTTTCTTGCAAGTCAAGATCAAGTGTTATGACAGGTTTGTGTTGAGGACCTACAACAAAAGTGATAATCCTTGAGCAAGGCACAGCACTGTAAGGCCTGTAGAGGGCAGTATAATTAGTTGGAGGGCTCCTTAACAAATCTGGTTTTTCCATGGATGGTCACTGATGATAGTCGGGAAGAAATGTTAAAAATCTGAACACTTCTGTCTTGCAGTACGCGAAAAAGTACATCGACGACGGGCTTTACAGTAGGCCTACTCTGAAAAAAGGTCTTTCAGTACGCATAGAAAGTAATCTTCGAAGACATGTAGTTCTCCCATAAACTTAACCCAATCTCTGTGTCCAATTGCTCCACCCCTCCTTTCCTTTGTGTAATTTATTTACTCATAAATTAATTATTGAAGTTTGATCAAACAGCAAGCTAATAAAGTGGCTTAAAATAAGTACTTACTTGAAGTATTCATCACATTTAAGCACTCTAATTTGTTAGCAAACATTATCAGATTTAACTAAATAGGAAACAGCTCCCTCCTAGAGCAGCCCCATGCAGTTTACGCAACTCCATAGGGTCTTTAATAGTTACCCGCCGTAAATTTAACAAAGCGCCGGCGCAGGTGAATTCGCACTGTTCTGTGATGAATGGCATCTAATTAGGCTTATCGATTCTAAAAATCGACTGATCACGGATTATACGATCGGCAGTTTCCCTCTGACACGTAATAATTGCAATTGGCTGTCCATATTGAAATTCGAGAAGGCGACAAACCAAATTAGATCCAACTAAGGAAATGCCTTTTAATAGAATCCTTTGGTCATCACAAACATGGGTATAGGCACCATGTTCACTTTTCTATTTTCTCACAAGAGGGCCAAGATAGGGACAACTTGTACATCATTTAATTGAAAAAGGCTACCTTTTGAAATTCAAGATGGGCTGCCAACCCAAATTAGTGACAGGCAAGGCAATGCTTTTTCATGGAAAGCTCTGTATCATAACCATGGGTATTTGCCACACCATTTTTACTATTCTCAGTTGGCCTCATAAGCCGAGAAACAGGACATAACATAGTTGAAAATGTCGGCCATTTTTGAAATTCAAGATGGGCGGCCAAACCCAAATCACTTACAAGTAGATAACATGCTTCAATGGGATCCCTGGTATCCCAACACGGGGTATTTCAAGTCATCCATTTTTTACCCCTCTAAGTTGCTCATAGCCCGAGATATAGACAAAATAGATGAAAATGGTTGCCATTTAAATTCAAAATGGCGAACTGAATGCGTGTTTAACAATGGCACCTAACGTTTTTGAAATCAGCACCCAAAATTGACAAAGTTGGCCAATAAAATCACTTTTGGCATCCAAAATCCCACGGTTCTAAATATCTGACATATCAAACTTACATAGACCATGACATAAGGAGAAAAAGGTCAAATTGGGGTTAAAAAGTGAATTTTTTTGGATTTTTGGAAACCGTCCATATAATGCAAGAAAGATTATTTTAGTGTCAAATCAAGGGTATTAAAATTTGCATCATTAAACATAAATTTTTTGAAAAACATTGTGGGCCCACTGGCCGAATATGACCAAATAAGGGAAAGGTCAATATTTGGGCTACAACAATGATTATTTTTTGTCATTTTTGGGGGGGTCTCATTTTTGTTTCAATTTGTTTTATAAATGTCTAGTTCACCGGTTGACTAAGAAGAAAGCCAAAAAGAGGTGCCATTGTCATGGAACTGGACTTTGTTGAACCATTCACTTGCTTAAATTGAGGCTAAAAATAGCCCTGTTCCACCTCGCTACTTTTGGTTGCCTAATAATATGTATAAGATCTATAGTTTACATACCAGGACATTTATTTGGTATAATATAAGTTTGACGGTATTGGGGGGGGGGGGGGGAGGGGGGGGGGGAGCATCACGTTTCATTTCGTGGTTTTTAATTAAAAACCGCCTCGATAAGTGTTAATATGGTTTTTCATTTCGATTTCGGCACAAATTTTCTTCCGATTCAATCATTGTTTATTCAAATTTGTCCCAAAAATCGAAATTGTGTAACATTGTCACTCGATTTCGTCTTTTGTGGACATCCAATAGTGCGATGGTCAAATGACTCTAACCCTAAATGGTCATATCATTTTCTTCCCGTGTTATGAATTTAGGTCCGACCTTCAAAACGGCGTATACTGGGTTGCTGGATTACTCTTTGGTCACGGGGTTTCAACAATTGGTCTTTTCAATAATTCGTCCGGTGTTTTGGGGTGAATTTTATTGGGTCTTTTCACTACTTTCCGGTTCTTGTCCATTTGTGTTCATCAACTCTGGTTTTCCGTTCGAGCTGAGCACGTTAAACGAATCACGTTGAGAACTATTTCTGTTAGCCTAAAAATAAGAACGATTCCGTCCCAAATGTGCAGCAGCAGAAATAGTGTACTCGTCAACAAGACAAAGATTGAAATTGGTTGTTGGTTTGAAAAAATATTGTATAAATGCCAAAAAGGGCAAAATCAAATATATCTTTGTGCAACTTGATGGCAGCAAAAAAAATCAAACATGACGCTTCCATTTATATATTTCCTAAATTCATAGGAGTTGTGAAGAGTTATTATCATTTTGACATGAACCAAAATTAAAACTACATTTAAACATAATATCGTCGCTGGCTGTGAAAAACCTCCGTATGTAACTCAAGAGGTCAAATGCAAAACCTCATATGTAAAAATGGGCCCCAATTGCCAAAACTCATCTTGCATTTTGGTCACATCAGGTTCTAGCTTGAATTTCATGTAAATTTGGATGTACCAATCATAGGGCACTTTAATTCAGAATCTGGAGTAAATACTTACCTGAAATTTAATAAAGGAAAACCTTTCTTGTGCATGGCATTACACAAATTATTAAGTTGTTTGTGTCTCTCGAAAATGTTAGATGAGGTTTTGTCATGTACCGTTTTTACTACATTTGAGGTTTTTGCTTTTAAAGGTCAAATGGACATGAGGTTTTTTCCCGCCGCAGCGACGATATACAGGGTGTCCTCCCATAATGATTAGTCCCATCGATACCCAAACTGTTTTATTTTTTTTCCCTATGAAATCAATAACATATGTAGCTGGTTTACTGTCCAACTTCATTATACTGTAACCTTCATAAGAAGTTTGAATCGTTGAAAATCTGACTAACCAAAGTGAAAATACACTCAATTGTGTTAGAGGTGCTTATTCATCCTTTGAGCTAAGTGCAAAAAATGTTGTGTTTAATACCCTCAGTTACAGCCTTTTTGGCATCACATTATCCTCTTTTGGAAATCCCTTATTCTGCACTTGATACTTTTGATTTTGGACGCAATAGATAGCTATGAAATCATTCTCTTTCCCTTGATACCAGATAAGTACCCAGCATGCCCTTGATGGCATCACATGTGACGTCTAAAGACATTAGGGCAGCAAATAATTGGTCATTTCAGAAAACACAAGTTCACAATAGGCGAAAATTTCAAATTTTGCAACCAAAATATTAGGACTATCAGATTTTTAAAAAAGCTGTTTTGGCTCTAAAAAAAAAAAAATCATGCCAAAGACACTTTTAATATAAACAGAGTGTTTTAGTGCTTTACCCTGCAGAAAAGTACCAAAAGAGAATCGGCCAATGCTCGTTGGGTGGCAACCACCTGAGCTTTACTGTCTATAGCGAAGGTTTATGACATCATATTGAAGTCGTATGGGCATATTAGTCCCATTTTGGTAATCTGAAGGAAAAAGGATGACCCACAGCTCTCTATTGGTACCCACAACCACGTGTGGTGAGGTTTACTAACGATCGATTGGACTAAAGCATGTTGTAAAAAGCTTGCCAGGAAGAGGGAAAAGTAACATGACATTTTTATCACTTAGCGCCAAAGGATGAAATCAGCACCTCTAACACAATTGAGTGTATTTTCACTTTGGTTAGTCCGATTTTCACGATTCAAAATTCTTTAAGGTTACAGTATAATGAATTTGGATATTAAACCAAAAAAACAAAAATCTTAAAAAAAAAAAAATAAAACATTTTTGGGTATCGATGGGTACTAATCATTCGGGGACACCCTGTCTATATAGATCCCAATTAAATATGGAATTTATTTTTCCCTACCTCAAATTTTCGAATTAATTAAAATCATGTAATTTAGAGTGCACTCCTTTCCTTAGTGCTCCATCACTAACAAAATTGCCGTTATAACGTCACTTCCTATCCTTTTAAGAGCATTTCAAAAAATGTTAGGCCTAAACGCATGCATGCTAACCCGCGAATGGCGGACTAAATATACAAATTCTAATGATTTTTTTAGAATCCGCATACCCAATGACCCAATCGGTTGGCCATTTACAACAAAAGTGTAATGACCCGAACACGAATTTTGAATTAACACGACGAACCGTGGACCATTGACGATTAGAGTGCCCGGTTTGGAAGTTGTTGCCCAAAGCACGAAATTGAGTTGGCACATCTACAGGTTTCGACTTTGGGGACTAATTTGAAACTAATAATTGTTTGATTCGGATGAACATTGGCGGCATCCGAACGGACAAAACTATAATTATTTTATAGATAATATTGATTGTATAATTTATTTTTTGTCAACCGGGTTCTCCTTTAAAGACGCTATCAGTGATTCAACTGGATATACAAAAATAGTTTAAATTTGCAGAAAATATCTTAAAAGTAGGATATTTTCTGAATAATCCTCATAAGTCACTTTTTACAACTAAAGAATTACAGAAAAGGAAGAAAAACGGGCAGTGTTCAAAGATATGATAGTGTCCGTTCGGACACTATGACTAAAATATCTGAATTTTTGTACTTAGCTTGCTTCTGGACTTATTTTGGCGGGCAATGTTAGGGACCTTACTTCTATAAACATGCACAATCTGATTTTGAATGATTTTTTAATTTTCTGATTTGCAAATCACTGATAGTGCCTTTAAGGGATTATTGTTCCACGGGAAGCATCTCGCTGGAAGCTGGATGCACATTGACCTTTAATTCCAGTAATAGGTGGGGCCGGGTTCTCGGGATTCGTATTAGCGTTTATAATGTAAATAGTGTGCTTGCAGGCGGAGTGTCCATCTCTCTGTCTCTAGGTTTTTGGGGGGGGGGGGGCCAGAACCTCCCCATCATATAATGTTGCTGTGGGGGTTCGCCACTCCTCCGCACAGCGGTCTGTTTTTACATTATGCCGGTACCCCCATTTGATACTCCTGGTTGTAGAGATGCATTGAGGTAAAGTGTCCTTTCCTCAAGTGCACAACACATTGGTTGGCGACAAGGAGGCTTAAATAAACACCCACAACTTTATGTTTATGACTGCTGAATCCAACTGCACCACATGTGGGGGTGCCCCCGGTGGTTAATATACTTCTGTTTTAAAGGTAGTTTACATTAGAGAATATTTCACTGCAAACTTGAGATGACGTCCCAAAGAAGACATGCATAAGCAATGTGTAGGAGGAGAGTAGGAGGGTTGGGGTTGAGGTGGAGGATGCATTGAATCGGGTGAAAATGGAAGGAAGGAGTAGGGCGTTTGCTGCTAATGTGATGTGAATCCTGGCCACCCCCTTGACGGGGATAAAACCGGATTAAACTTTGGTTTTAGTAGGAGTATTAGGTATACTAGTTCCCGTTCGTGGTATATTTTTTCTGAAAACTGTCCCGCTGGGGGCATATTTTGACCGTAAGCTTATCTGGTAAGTGATTAGTTGCCACTGAAAAATGGTCACATATGCCATTCCCTTGAATGAGCACAGATCCCACTTTTTATTGGTGTCAAACGAATTCATGCTCATCACTTTTAACAGTCAAAGGCCTGTTGAATAAAAAGGGCTTGGAGTAGGCCACACACAGTAATTTATGGGACATACACGTGATGCTCGTACACTTCCCTTCGTTGTGACACTTCCTTACCATGTTTTTTAGTGTCATTGCGATGGTTTTATTGTTTGAGAATTCACTTCCTATCCCGTAAGGTATAGAAGAGCTATTATTTTTGCTAGGTGGCGTTGCGATTAGTGCAAGATGGTAGCTGGTTTCAGAGGGGCTTTTTTTCTTTTTCCCTTCTGTTGATGGACACTCTCCCTTTTTTGTCACTTGTTGAAACTCTAATCTACTTTTGCTTCTTGTTGCCTGGCTCTCCTTTTTTTGTCCTTGGTTGACGAAACTCTCCCATACTTGGCCTATCATATAACTCGCATCAACTTTGCCTTCCGGTGCCTTTCCTTAAAGGATAACTTGTACCAAGAATAACTTTTACAATATACGCTATAAAACAATTATTGAACACATATGGAATGGTTTCATGGGAAAACGGAATTTATACACTGCAAAAACATCGGTGTTAAATTACACCGAGGGTTTTGATTTTAAAACACCAAGCCGGTGTTTTGAGATGACCACACACTATTGTGGTTAAAACTTACAAACCACCAAGTGGTGTTAAATGAACACTAAGTTTGGTGTTTACAATATATTGACATAACCTTTTGGTGTTAATTTTTACACCACATTACACCACATTACACCCTTCTGGTGTTAAATTGACACGTCTGGTTAAGTAACACCCTCTTGGTGTTCCCAACTGGTTAATTACACCTTCTTGGTGTTGTAACAATTGCATCACTGGTGTTAATTTAACACCTCCTTGTGTCCCCAGGAGGACCACACTCTTTGGTGTAATTAACCCAATGTTTGGTGTTCACTGGTTATCGGCTTGTAACGTCTGACATGTTAGTAGAAAATGTTTCCTGTTTTTATTGGTTGTTTCTATATTAGGGCTTACTTCTAGCATTATATAAACAGACCACCAAAATGCATAACCATAATATTGCAGCAAAAACAAGGAGGTTAAATCATAAACTTTAACACCAGAAATTAAACACTGACAGCTTAAAACCGACATGGTGTGCATATTCAACACCGGGTTTTTGCAGTGTGTTATAACCATAAAATGAATTAAAAACTTTTGTCTGACCATGCGCTATTTGAAATTCGCGCTAGTGGATATGGGGATATGTATTTGTTGTTATGCGAACGGCACAGCACAGTAGCGTCATACAGTCACACGTGATGCTTTCATAAATGTGAGTAACTATGGCATCTATGGACGTATCGCATAACACGTTATCATAGTAGGCCAGTTCAAAAATAGAATGAATGCTGCATTAACCCAACACTAATTGCAACAGAATAAATTCCAACAGAATTTGTAGTGACGAAGACCTTTAAAAACAACATATCAAAAGTATACTAAAATCAAAGGGTGGAAACATATTATTTTTAAGGGGGTAGTTTATAAAAGGGGTCAAAATATGAAAAAGTATCAAAAATACGCCGTCGAAAAGTATGCCAACGTGTTCGTGAAAGTCCATGAGTAAAAAAAAGTATAGTTTGCCATATCTGCAGGATGTAGTAGTTCAATAGTTTTGAGTCAAAATAGGTTCAAGGTCCAATGGGTAAATTTTCAGATATATTACGCCCCCCATTCGTTTATAAAAATGGTATCACATTGTTCGTCTAATGGTAAAGAACCCGAAAAATATACTGGTTGACCATCTATAAGTTCGTTGCATAAATTAGAACGCAAAATGTGACTGGGGGGCTTCAGGGTCTATGGGAGGTCCACTAGTCATAGCTCTGTAATTCTTATATAGGAAGTTCAAACAAGAATCTATTTACATTTATATATGGTGGGACACATTTAACAGTTTACAACCAGTCCGATCAAAATCGGACCATTCGATTGATGTACCCCAAGGATGACCTTGAACGGTATGAGCCTATTGTACTAAAACTATAACGCGTAGATAGGCAACTATACATTTTTTTCAACATTAGGAGTAGCCCAAGAAATTGGTACATCATTTAAATCATTAGACAATTATATTTTTTACAACTGTGCAAACGTTGCCCCTTATTTATAATGGTCCACTAGGTTGATTTGGTTTTTTAGTACAATTATTGGCTTATGAGTGATGTTTAAATATCACATGGTCAGATAGATGGTTTTAATTCCTGTTATGGATAACATAATCGGTTTTTCTAT